>CM051364.1:12903216-12953216 GCA_028015245.1 Cardamine occulta | reverse complement strand
TCTGTAAATAGAGACTAACCTGTAGTGATGAATATCCACCAATGTCCTTTACAGAATCAATAGTTAGTCATTGGTTAGAGACGCCATAGACATCATTGAAGCTCTGGTGATGGAGAAAAATATCTTTGAAAAAAAAATCCTGACTAACTATTAGGAAAACTGACAATTTAAATTGGTTAGAAACACATCGCTAAATATCTTTGAAAAAAATTCTGTAGCATAAAATGTTTTTGACCCGATCTTACAGATCCGCGTGGTTTGAAATTGGGTCGGAGGATCCGCGTGTTTTTATGTTTTATCTTAGAATGGTTTAGACTAATTTACCTTTAATAACAGATTAACATTTGCTAGGAAAATAATTATTTTTAGTGGCAATTCTCGTAATATACCACGTAACTTCTGGTTAATTTGCTATCAATATTACTCAAATAAAAGCACAGTAAAACCTTTATAAATTAATAATGTTGGGATCGGAGAATTTTACTAATTTATAGAGGTTATTAATTTATCGATAAATTATTAATTATTAATTTATAGAGAGTTTCTCCCAATTTCAAAATAGGTTATATAAAAAGTAGAAAAATGAAGACAATACTTCGATGTGTTTTAATGCATTTAAACATTAGAAAATAATCATTGCATATATAATTTGTTAATAATTTTGATGTAATTTGAGAAGATAATATCATATATTTGATATTTTAAGAAAAATAGAGATAAACTCCAACAAAATTAGAAATTTACGAATAAATAAACAACATTAGAATCACATTTCACTAAAATATCTTATATATATACAATAAATTTATATGATTATTAATATATGCTATTAATGGGACCATATATTTACATAGAGATTTCAAAAAAATTATTATTTTATTATCTTATCGAAATATGTCAGTTATTACACCGGCCCAACTCGGGACCAGGATAATTTATTAATTTAGAGCGGTTATTAATTTATCGAGTATTAATTTATAGAGGTTCTACTGTATAGATATATATTATTCTATCCGTAAATATTTTAACTGATTGAAAAAGATGAAATATATACAAAATTAAACATTATCATAAATATATCAAAAATAAAAAAACTTAGATAAAAATAATATTTTTTTGAAAAACAGAAAAATAAATTTTCTTTTGAGATAGAAGAAAATGTTGAATAAATTAAAGATGATTCAAGGGAAAAACAAACTAATCCTACAATTATAATATTTGATAAAATAATAATAAGTTTTAGAGAAAATAATAGAATGTTATTTAGAAAAAAATATAGAAAAACATTCAATTTGCAATAGTAAATAAAATATTGTACCCAACAATGAGTTGTTCTAGTGGTTAAACTCCTTGGTTATCGAAAACATAGGGACCATGGAGGTCACATGTTCGATTCACGTTGGTAAGGCTCTGCTCTCTGAATGAGAGATAAATTACATGGTTTGGGCCTCGCCCTAGAGGATGTACGGGTCCACGGGCCCAAAACCTCCTAGCCATCAAAGAAAGAAAAACAATTGTATTTAAACAATATATATTTTAGAAGTAACATGTCTTTAAAACAAAATGTGATTACTTATTAGTTTAGTAGCACATGTTAAAATATTTCATAAAGTTCTTTAAAAATACTATATATATGTTGATACCGGATTCTAAATTGAGGATCCATTACTTGGAGAATACAGACACATGTTCGCCAATGTCACGATGGTAAAGAAAAAATGTGTTCGCCAATGTCACACGTGTTCACCAAAGAGATCAAGTCTGACAAACCACCAAGGAGTCCGGAGGAATGGAGTAGAGGTTCGCGGAGCAACGAACATCTGGCTATTTAAAAGAATAAAGGCCAGAAAAAGCCCAGTCAAATTCAAAAGTCAAGACGTTATGACAATTAAATCATAATCAAAACTGACACATTAAAAGAGAATCATAGAATTAATTAGCAGCATTTAATTCTCTATTATCTATAAATATAGTTCCTTAATGTTTTGTAAAAGGAGGCTGTTTTTCAATCATTATGAGCAATACTACACATCTTTTACGTATTCAATCTTAGCAATACAATTTCTTTTACAAGTTTATTCTATATATTTTTAGTGTTAGATCCAATATCTACAAGTTTGTAGCCTCAAAGCATTTTGTTCAAAGGAGAGAGCCAGAAGCTTTTCCTCGTGTGCCTTGATCGTCAACCGCGCCTCGTTACGCTCCTTCTCTAGCCTCACCGCGCGTTCAAGCCTTATCGCCTCTTTTTCGGAAGCCCTCTTCAGTCCCTTATTTTTTGATTCGAGGTTGGAGATGGTTTTCTTATCCATCTCGAGTTCTTCCGCATGGAGTGCTTTGGCAAGAGCGGACTCATAGAAGTCAACCATGTCATTATGACTGATAACAAGCTAAGAAGAACAATGAAAAGAAAATAAGCATGTGAAGATACAAGAGAGTAAGGAGCACGCACAGAAAGATTAAGAACATAAGCCATCTGGTGAGCCTGGCGAACATAGTGTTCGCGAGAAGCCATATTCCAACGGTTAAAAGCAGAAAGCTTCCTGCCGGACCGAGACACAAATTGTCTGAAAATATTTGCGAACTTCTCCTTCTCTAAAATAGCAGAGATGAAGAATCAAATAGCAATTAAAATAAAAACAAAAGTACATAGGAGAATTACCATGGGAAAAACCATCAATCTGCAGAGTTAAGTTTGAGGCAGACTGGGGCAGCGACGAACTCCCAGAACAAGGTGAGTCAGATTTACTCGGATGCTCCAAACCGCTTCCAGAGTCCTTTATAGTAACAGCAGTCCGGGGAGTGGGAGGAGGCAGCGAAGAAGAATCTTTTCATTTGTCACTCACTCGGGACTTCAATTTATCATCCCGAGGAGTTAAGTTATCCACTGAAGCCTTTCTCTTGCGTGCTAAGGAGACAATAGATTCATCTTCATCTTCGACAACCACAGTCGGATGAGCTGAGTGAGAATTCGAGCCCGAACCGGACCAAGACCTCAAGGAATGAACGAGAATGTCCATAATAATGCTAGTCTTGCGAACAATCCCCTCATTCAGAGCAGAAGGATTTTCTCGATGATTCTTACCAACCTCATAGATCTGCTCCTTCAATCTCTTCTCAATATTCATCTGCGTGTTCTTCGTGGCCTTCCTCTCATGGAGACTCATACCGCTAGTATCGATTGCGTTCAGTGAAGCATCTAAAGCATGAAGTCCTCCTCCCCTCATGAGCTCTTCCGCCTTGTGAATATGGTCGACGGTGAAGGAATTCCAGATGATGTTTCCCTCAGTAACCAATCTATAGAAGTCCAAGAAACCTTTCCAAGGGGCAGGCCGAATTTGAGCCGCTAACAGAAGAAGGGAACAACATAAATAAGAGAAATCAAGGTGAAATCCAAACAATTTCTGAACGGAAAATCCTAGGTTATACCAAGTGTGCTTGCCCAATCACATCGCAGCATGTTCGGAGCCATCTGCGGGATAGCCATTACTAGATGATAAAGGTAAAGAAGAAGCACATCTGGGAATTGGATTAACAAACCGCAGCCTGTGAAGTAAATTTCATAGACGCAGAGATAGCCGGAATGAATTGTCTCCGGAGATTCATTTGGTTCCGAAAGAACAAACTCGATTTTCCGACGGTACGCGGCAATGTTCCCTAATGTTCCTGAGGGACTTAGGCGTCGACCACGTCTTGTGAAAGGGACCAAATTTATCCCAAGGCTGAGTACATTCGACTAGCGTTGGAGTCATGGAGGTTCCAGTAGTCGGCATCGCTTACAGATTTTCCTTTTTGGCAACTTCGATTGTGGGCCTTTTAGAAGGGGACAACATGATTCCGAAAGATGAGGAAATAACGAGTCAAGAACGAAATAAGTGATGGAGGGAAAACGGAGACGAAGAATTTATCCGGCAAAGGAGTAACAGAGAGAAGATAACAAAAGATAAAAAAACACAGAAAGAAAAATAAAAGGAAAAGGGAAAGGATTTTACCTATAAACCGAAGGAGAAAACCGTCTTGGGAGTAGTGACAAAGTGGAGGAGTTTTTCCGCGTTTTAAATAAAAAATTCCGAGATAAATAGCGGCGCGTGTCAAGGCAATCAGATCAGCCGAACTCCAAAATCTAAAGGATATGCTGACAAGACATAAAGCGAATTAAGGACTAAAAATTAAGAGAATACGCCCGTATTAATCACTTAAGTCTCCCGAGCTGAGCAACAACTCACAGGACTTGGGGGACAATTATTGATATCGGATACCGAACCAAAGATCCATTACTTGGAGAATACAGACACGTGTCCGCCACATCACCATGATAAAAAGACGGTTCAGACCAAAGGGATAAAGTCTGGCGAACCACCAAGGAGTCCGGAGGAATGGAGAGGGGGTTCGCGGAGCAACGAACATCTAGCTATTTTAAAAAATAAAGGCCCAGAGAAAGCTCAGTCAAATTCAAAAGTTAAGACGTTATGACAATTAAAGCAGAATCAAAACCGACTCATTAAAAGAGAATCATGAAATTAATTAGCAACATTTAAATATGTATTATGCATAAATATAGTCCCTTAATGCTCTGTAAAAGGAGGCTTTTCTCAATTATTTTGAGTAATAATACACATCTTTTACGTATTCAATTTTAGAAAAACAATTTTTTTTACAAGTTTATCCAATATTTTTGAGTGTTGGATCTAGTATCCACAAATATACACACACACACACACATATATATATATATATATATTGATATTTTAAATTTAAATTATGTAAAATAGATTATAGATTGATATCTATGTTAATTATCTCTTTATGAAGGAAAAATAGGTAAAAAAACCCTCACCTTTTAGTTAATCATTATTTAACTATATTTTCATCTAAAACTGAACCAAATCCGAATCTGAATTTTAGTAATAATTTTAATCAATTTTCTTAAATTAAGAAAAGAAAAACTTGAAACTAGAAAAAAAACTGAATGTGCTAATATATTTTTTTTTATAGTTTCAAAAAACTCAAATTTGGAAAAATCTCAAACTCAAATTTAGGAAAATAAATAAATCACAAACTAATTTTTTTCTTTTATTTTAGTATAATGCTTTACTTAGTTTCTTATAATACTTAGGGGTTATTTCACCATTTATTAAAAGGTGAAGGTTTAAAACCATTAAAAAAAGATGAGGGGTTTTTTTTTATGAATTTGGAAAAAAGTGAGGGGTTTTCTACCCATTTTTACCCTTTATGAAAGAAAATTGTATTTATAGTAAAATATTTATATCATGAGTTATCTTTTAAGATGTTATTATTTTAACTAGTGATTTATATTAATATTTATAAATAATTTAGCAATATTTTAATAACAATTTAATATTAACAGTCTGCACAACGCGCGGGAGTAATAATCTACTACACTTAGTTATAGAAAGATACTAACATGACGACTTAATTTTAACTCTCGTTGGCTAAAGATACTAAGCTCATCAATTTTTGATTATCATAACCTAACTATCGCTTTCGTCGCATAGATTATACCTACAAATCATTTGCGAGACTCGTCAACCTAACATACACATTAAGTTCACAAAAGATGATAAACACTAAAGGTAAATTCCTAATCTAATAACTTAAACCTAATCAATTATTGAATCCCTTTGATCAAACTCAAAACCCAACTGGTGGATTACTCAGACATAGGAGATAAAATCATAATAAATAAATAGAATCATTGCATAAAATAAATCCAAAGTAGCGATATTGGGGTTCGGAAATCACTTCTTTAAGAGTAAGAGATTTCTTCTTCCAAAGCTAAGAAAACGAAAAGCTAAAAGCAAATAATTACAATTTCAAACTGCAGAAAACACGTGCAGTCCTATTTATACGAGATAAGAGTTCCTAAAGTTGGTTGGAAGTTGATTTTGGAAAATCTCAAACTGTGGATCGATTGATCCTCTTTCGTATCAATCAATCTTTGCTTCAAAACGAATCACTTCATTACAACACCAATTTGGTTGATCCTTTCTGGGTTTGGTCGATACTGATGGATCTTCTTTTGATCCTTGAACCCTCGAAACGTCTAAAACAAGTCCAAATGATCCTTTTATCTTCAACAACTTGTAAATACTATAAACAAAACCAGAAAGCAATAAAACCTAACCTAGACTCGGTAAATGACCATACGAACCTACGTAATCAATGGGTGAAAACCATGACACATCAGCCTCACTCGCACGGTAACAACAATCACTTCCCGGTAGGTCACACATCCTTAAATTGTTCCTGCTCAAGCATGCTTAACTATGGAGTTCTCTCTGGACAATTGACAAAAAAATAAGTGCAATTTGATGACATAGGTAGCCAAATCAAATATCTTAAGCGCTCTTCATGCACCACCATATACTAGAATTCATGATGTTAGAGCTTGTATCTTCGTATCCTTCTTAGAAGCATACTTCTTAATGATATTGTTTTTGAACAACATCTCTCCATCTTTCTTTTCTTTTCCAGCTATTGCTACAACATCAAATATTTTACGCTAAAAAACAAATGTGTTTCATGATTTCCATAGGTGCCAAAGGATCCATGAAAAAGTCTGTCCGTAGGTCCTGATGTTACCAAGCTAATACCAGTTGGTCTTCCGTTAGCCTTTACGTAATTCATGAAGTTTACTAGAACGTCAGCACAGATTATGAATAAAGAGGGTGATAATGGGTCCCCTTGTGGTATTACCGTCTCTGGTCTAACGAACCCATGTGAAAGGCCATAAAGGAGCACCGTATAGGAAACAATACTCACTTATGCCATAATCCATTTGATCAAGCAGCTCTCAAAGCCCAGTTTCTCCATTAGTTTTTTTAGGAAGGATCACTCCACACGGTCATAATACTTGGATATATCGGTCTTGATTGCCATATACTCTCTGGAAGCCTCATCATTTATAAGAAGAGAATGAACCATCTCATGTGCCACTATTATGTTATCCGTTATGAGGCGACTTGAAACGAAGGCTCCTTGAATACCAGAGATTATCATAGGATGTATTTGTTTTAGTCTTTCACACAAAATCTTTGAGAATATTTTGCAATGAATTTAGCATAAACTAATATGCCTCATCTCCGTCATCCTTGTTAGACTAGCCACTTCCAGAATTAGAAAAATGTGGGTGTGATTACACTCCACATGCAAATAGAAAGATCGGAAAAATTGTTTTACCTTTACAGTTATGCTCGGTCCGAGCGTATGCCAAAACTTTGCCTTCCATAGGCTGCTTTTCATCTTAGGTGTGACTCTAGGGATGAAATTTTCAAATAGAAACTCCAGATTTCAAGGATTGGAAACTCTGAAACAGATTCCGAAAATAGTTTGATGCATGCCACATTGCCTTCCATACCTTCATTAAGCTGCTTTCGAACTTCATCTTTTAGCATCAAAACTATTTTCTTCCTTTAACGCAATTGTGAAATCACTTTGTATTCTTATCCCTTGTTCTGAGCCATTTCTCCCAACTAAGATTTTCCAATAAGTTTATTCCTCTCGATAAGCCACAAATAAGTCTCACTTAATGTATGGATGTAGAACTAACAGTCCTACCAACAGTATGGATGTAGCTCTATGGCACGGCAAGGGAGGAAAATTTAGGACGAAATGGAATCAAGTGCATGATGTAGTTCAACCCAAGGAATAGTACAACGGAGTGTGGTTTACTCATGCAACACCCAAATATGCGTTTATTGTGTGGTTAGCAGTGCATAATCGACTTACAACGGGTGATAAAATGATGACTTGGAATAGAGGCGTTGATCCAAAATGTGTGTTTTGTGGGGTTCCAATAGAAACACAGGAACACATACTTTTCTCTTGCAGTTATTCTGCGCAAGTATTGGACCGGCTTACTCAAGGGATTCTTAATCACAGATATACATGGAGGTTTGGTGATATTCTCTCTGTTTTGTCTGACTCTACACTAAGCTGCCTTCCGTGCTTCTTGATGAGGTATGTATTCCAAGTCTCTATACATACCATATGGAGAGAAAGAAATCGAAGACAACATGGAGAAACTCCGGTTCCAGCAAGCACCTTAATTAAGAGCATAGATCGCATTGTTCGAAATCGACTATCCTCACTACATGACCAGAATTCAACTCAACCAAATGAGGGCCTAAGACTCTGGTTCGCAAAGAAGAAGAACACTTTCTTGATCTATTTTCTAATTTTTTTCATTACAAGCTGAACCAAGTATGCATCTTATGTAACACAGAGTTTTGGTGAATATAATTCATACAAAAATAAAAAATAAAAGTAAAAAGTCTCACTTAATGTTTTGCATCAACTCAGGATTCAGATTTCTTTGATATTTCTTTTTCGAAGGTCAGCTTTAGATTCCGAATCGTGGAGTCTGAATTTAATTTAAGCTAGTTTCCATCAGATTAAGCATGTCTTGCAACACCTTGTTCTATCTGCCAAAGGTAGTGTATTTCTTTGTTGATCATCTTATATATGATTTTTCTTAAAGTTTTACTATGTAATTTTCGATTGATCTTTGCTGCCAAAAATTTATTAAATTTTCATAGAAATAATATATAATCAACCAAAACAATAATTAATTTTGGTTAATATGAAGTACAACAACAGAGATATTCAGAACTATCATCATCATAGAGTAGGCATAAACCAATAGTTTCCTCTGGGAATTCAGGGGGTCCACATCGACTCTTACATTCGTCGCTGAACTGGCATTGACCTCTGTAAACACATCCTCCTGGTTCGACTTGTTTTGTATTCAATACTGTTAATTGCAAAAACAAAATTGATAATGATCATTACTTTACGATAGTTTTTTTCATAAATTTCTTTATTTTTATCAAATATCATCTACAAATTTGTGTGTGGGGGTGGTTATTCTTTGTTGTAAATATGTATAACAAAGTTTTAAAATGAATAAAAGTTACTAAATAACTAAATCAGAGAAGAAAAATAAATAAATATTTACTCTTTGATTGGGAAGTAAATAGGAGAGTGCATGCGAGGAGAAGTGTTGCAAGTTGAAACTTTGACAAAGCCATTTAGTTTGAATGAGAAAAATTTAGAAATCAGCTTTTTTTTTTGTTGGGTGTGAAGATAATTTAGAAAAAAGAAAAATATACCTATATATAAGAATAATCAAGTAAAATATATATAAATTATTTCAGGCGTTTAGATTTAATCAATTTGTCCCATGAATAAATATTTGGTCAAATCTTTGACCAATATATATATATATATATATATATATATATATATATTTGGTCAAATCATAGATACAAATTTTCGATGGCCCAAATAAGTATATAGATATGGTCAAATCTTCAGCCAAAATGACATTAAATTCGATTTCATTTAAGGAAACCGAAAAACAAATAACAAGAAGAAGAAGAAAAAAATCACATGTGGATAACAAGACCATGTATTTGAACAAAATGGCAAAACCTCTATATAGTAAAAAGGAATTTTTTTAAAAAAAAAATGACAGATTTTAATTTGGTTATTTACCTCCTCCGCCAACAATCTCGCCTCTGCCTTTGATAAGGTGATTGCAACCCGCTTGTTTTTCCTTCGAGCACCACTCTTCGTATTCGTATATAATCGGAAGGAACTGTATGAACAATACTGTTTCCCGTTCAAGGTTGCATGAGGATCAACTTATCAATAAAGTGGGATTAGACCTAACCTTGGAATTCCCACGTGGCAATTCTGATTCCCCAACTCAGTTTCCACTCATCATAAGTGTGTCCATTGATGGGTCAGATTCATTAAATTATGTGAATGACCTTCCATGGGAAGATCATCTAAAAGCTTCTCAGGTTGCTGCAGAGAATCGCTACAGGTTTGGAACTCTCATAAAAAGTTTGATTTTTCTTTTTGTATATCCATGCCAAAAGCTTTGGATAATTCTTAGAGAACTATTAGTCACTAAAGTATTGGCGGTCTTGTTTGTAGGAATGCGGCAAATGTTTGTATTGAAGATTCATTTGGATGGGTTTCAAACACTTTCCCAGCAAATGATCTGAAAACAAAAACAGGCATGAAAGCACAATCCCAGGGAAAGCACAAGCTATCTGCCTCAGACACAGCCAAGTCTACATTGGCTATGCTTTCAGTGTATGTAACGCTATGGTTTTGTGGAGGTTCATAAAATAATTAATTAACTAGCTTCGAACCTACGGTACATCGTGAGTCAATTGTTTTAATATAAATATGTAGATTTTTTACTGTTTATTACAATTTTTATTTTATTTGTATAATTTTAAATTGCTATTTTTTTTTACTTTCTATATTTTTTATTTATTTTGGATGTTTAATATATATTTGTAATTTTTTTTTTTTTTTACAATTTATAATATATTTAACGTGGTTTTAGCATCAAATTGCAAAGTTTTCAATCTTGGAAAATAGATGATGTTTTCCAAATTCTTTAAATTAAATTTCAACATGGAGAACTATAATGTCAGGTCATTTCTAACCTAGTCTTTGCCGGTAATTTTCTCTGCTAAATGATCACTCAACCGTCATCAAAAGATTCTTAACAGCACCATATGCATAAAAAAATGGCAAATAAACTATTGTAACCTTATTTATTGTAACTTTATTTAGGAAGGGTAACTAAACTTGGATGATGCACATAGCAATAGATAAAAGGCCAATGACATCAAAAAATTGATTTTGATGGTTTTGTTTCACAATTGTTTTTTCAAATCCATAATCTCAAATCACATACGTGCACATACATGCGGGATTATATTTGTAAGATGAACTTATTTGATATTATTCAAGATATAATTTAATTGTAAATGTTAAATAATTTTACATGTATATTTTCTACACTAATCAAAACATTTCTAAAAGTTTGATTATGGGTGTTAAATTGGATTTAGATTTAGTTTTAATTTGGTTTATTTTTTATATGCATATCCATTTTAGAACGGAAAACCGTCTATTCCCATATCAATAAAAAAATCTTCTATCTCATAACTGTTCCTTTCAAAATTATTGGTTTAACTAAAGAACCAATTAAACGAATAATTTTTAAAATTTGGACGTCTAATAAGTTAATGTATATTCGCAAGATTTAAGGAATTATAAATAGTGTTTGGATACAATAATAAAACTATCTATTTTAATTATCTTTAAATAGTGTTTGGAAATATTGATTATAGTATTTCTCTTTTAATAGTATAAAGATAATTTATTGGTACCAGCACAGATGCATTCGAAACAGATTCCAATATTCACCATCCTCTAAACCCTAAAGAAAATGTCGTCGTACAACACTCGTCTCTTTGATCCTTTGAGACAACATGCTACTATGCCCTTCCTCTAATTCATTTCCTCTCAAAACATGGTTAGCAAACATACTTTCTAGATAAACCTTTCTTTACTAAAATCGAACTAAAATAAACAAGTCTTAAAAAGTCTCAAAAAACTTTGAAAGAAAATCCAACATAAACCATAGTAAATCCAAATTTAACGAAAAAGTAAATAAAACATCCAAGATCCCTGAAAATTACATCAAAACTACTCAAGATTCTCAACCTGATTCGAAAAAAAAGAAAAAGGGGTGAGTAACGAATTACTTAGTGAGGAGATCCTTTACACTATAATTGGAAAAAAATAACAGTTTATAATCAGATGCAACAACAATCAAAACACATAAATGTAAAATCTATCTCTACCACAGAGGCTAGGATAGTTACTTGTTGGTCAGATAAAACCTCCTTTTTAAGACTTCACCAACAAACAAAAACCTTGAATTACAACTCTTGAAACTTTAACAACCTTAAAAAGGAAAAAAGAGAGGTGTGTAATGAATTACTCAGTGAGAGTGATGAAATCTTTTCTGCCCAATGAAACACAGTAACAAACCAAACACATTCAACATCAGAATCAGACACTAGATTGAGATGAATTTGGTGGATTGATGGTGATGTTTAGGACTAGATTCTTCATTTAGGTTGTTTGTATTACTAGATTAGGAAATAGATTGTTAATCTAGATCATTTGCATTTTCATGTCCACAAGGTATTTGTTAAAATGCTTGAATGAAACCTAAATGTGCATTTCATTCCCTACCTATGAGAGTAGTTGCCTAGGATGATTTGTGGCTAGATTAGACTTAATTCTTAATGCTCAATGATCATTTTAAATTGCTAATGAGAGTTATTATTGATTGAATGATTGTTGAAGAGATTATTGTCATGAGAGTGGATTAGTCTTATTTAATTTGTTGATCCTTTAGCCTAGGATATTGCTCATCATATGTTCTTGCATCATCAAACATCCATCATCTCATCTTAAACATAACCATTCCTGAGACTTATCGCATTTTATTATTTGATTTTGAACCGCTTTTACTGCTTTATTTACATTCAAAATTTGTTTCAAAACCTCTTAAACCCTTTCTTGCTTAGATTAGAATGAGACTTGGATTCTTAGTGTGTTATAAGCTCGTTTTTCCGTAGATTTCGATACTTTTTATACTATAACGGTATAAGGGTTATTTGATAACCCGGTTTGCAAAAACCGAATTATCAATGAGATTAATGAATCATGTTTTGAGATCTTTTATTGGAGTTTTTGTTGTTGTCTACTTTGATGACATTCTAATTTATAGCAAAAACATAGACGAGTATGCTAAGCATTTGAAATCTGGTTTAGATGTTTTAAGAAAGGAAAAGTTGTTTGCTAACCTGAAGAAGTATACCTTTTGCACCGATAATCTTGTGTTTCTAGGCTTTGTTGTGATTGCACAGGGCATTAAAGTTGATGAGGAGAAGGTCAAGCCAATCCGTGAGTGGCCTATTCCAAAGATTATTGGAGAATTAAGGAGTTTCCATGGACTAGCGGGCTTCTATCAACGTTTTGTGAAATATTTTAGCACCATTTCTGCCCCATTGACTGAAGTGATCAAGAAAGATATTGGGTGCAAATGGGAAAAAGCGCAAGAAGAGGCATTCCAGACCTTGAAAAAGAAGCTTACAAACGCACCATTGTTGTCGTTACTTAACTTCCTTAAGACTTTTGAAATTGAGTGTTATGCTTATAGTGTAGGAATTGGAGCATTGTTGATGCCAGAGAAGAGGTCCATTGCTTATTTCAGTGAAAAGCTATGAGGAGCTAACTTGAATTATCCAACTTACAACAAGGAGCTTTATGCCCTGGTCTGAGCTTCGCAAACACGACAGCACTATCTTTGGCCAAAGAAGTTTGTTATTCACACCGATCATGAGTCTCTAAAGCATCTGAAAGGACAATAAAAGCTAAACAAAATATATGCCAGATGGGTAGAATTCATTGAGATATTCCCTTATGTCATCAAGTACAAACAAGGTAAGGAAAATGTTGTTATCGATGCTTTGTCAAGAAGGTATGCTCTCATTTCTACTCTTGATGCTAAGTGGTTAGGATTTGAGCAGCCGAAAGAGATGTATGATACTGATTCTGAGTTCAAAGAAGCGTTTCACACTTGTGAAAAATTTGCTCGTGGGAAATACTTTATACATGAAGGATTTCTGTTTTATGAAAACCGTTTATGTGTACCTAACTGTTCTTTGAGAGATTTGTTAGTCAGGGAAGCTTATGGAGGAGGCTTAATGGGACATTTTGGAGTTGCCAAAACACTAGGTGTTATGCGGGATCACTTCTACTGGCTGCATATGAAAAGGGACGTGGAAAGAATTAGCGGTAGATGCGTTACTTGCAAGCAAGCCAAGTCTAAGGTGTAACCCCACGGTTTGTATACTCCTTTACCCATCCCTACTAAGCCTTTGACTGACATTTCTATGGATTATGTGCTTGGTTTTCCAATGACTAGAAAAGGAAAGGATTATATCTTTGTTGTTGTAGATAGGCTTTCTAAAATGGCACATTTTTTCCCATGTCACAAAACTGATGATCCATCACATGTAGCTGAGTTGCTCTTTAGAGAGGTTGTTCGTTTGCATGGTATGCATAGAAAAATTGTATCTTATAGGGACACTACATTCCTGAGCTATTTCTGAAAAACTTTGTGGTCTAAGTTAGGAACTAAGTTGTTGTTTTCAACTACTTGTCATCCTCAAACTAATGGACAAACTGAAGTAGTGAATAGAACTTTGTCTACACTCTTGTGTGCAATCATTAGAAAGAATATCAAAACTTGGAAAGACTGCTTGCCTCATGTTGAGTTTGCATACAACCATTCAGTTCATTCTGCTACTTATTTACCTCTCCAAATTGTCTATGGTTTCAATCCTCTTACTCCTTTCGATCTGATTCCTTTGCCTCTAAGTGAAAGAGTTAGTATGGATGGGAAAAAGAAAGCTGATCTTGTTAAGCAGATTCATGAGAAAGCACGCCTCAACATTGAAGCAAGGACAAATCAGTATCAAAAGCAAGCAAACAAAGGAAGGCGCAAAGTGGTCTTTGAAGTTGGAGATCTTGTATGGATTCACTTGAGAAAATAAAGATTTCTAACAGAGAGAAATTCGAAACTCATGCCAAGAGTTGATGGTACATTCAAGACAGTCAAGCGGATTAGTGACAATGCTTACCAGCTTGATCTTCAAGGTAAGTACAATGTTAGTTCAAGCTTTAATGTTTCTGACTTTGTTCATTTTGTGGCAGATGATTCTGATTTGAGGTCAAATCCTTTTCAAGAGGAGAGGGATGATGCAATCATGGATAACACTAAGGAAACAGAGCTTGTAGATATGCTTGAACCAGAGCTTGGACCCGAGGAAGACTTAGTTGTATTAGTTAGACCTATGACGAGGGCAAGAGCGAAAAAACTCATTGGAGGATTACTTAACCAAATGTTCACTCAACAAAATCACTTGGGCTGGATTGGAGAAGACGTACCTCAAACCATAATAGTTTTGATACAAGCTTGAATAGATCTCTAAATGGGCTTGAGACCATTTGTACTATTTTTCCTTATCCTTGGTTTTGTCCCAATGGGTTTTCCAGGAAAGGTTAAAATAAGACAAATTGGATCTCAATGCTACTCAGCCCATTCTGAATCTCATACAAGCCCAAGAAAGTCTAAAATAATCACTTTATTTTATGGTCAAAGAGGAGAGACGAAAATGGAGTTCAAGGGTCACATTTGAAGCTCAAGAGTTGAATTCTCATTCAACTTTCTCTTTTATTTATTTTATTTTTCAAGACAATTTATTACTTGGCTTTGTTTCCAAATTTCTTCTCCTTTATATTCATGTAATCTCATTTGAGAAAACAACAACCTTTTTCTTTTATCAAATACTTGAGAGTGATCCTCTTTGTTCCTTGTGAACTTTTGATCTGTCTTGGTGTGTCATATCCGAGGGATCAAACCAGTTTATCAAGTGTGGCCATTCTACCAACTGAAGTTAGTTGTTTGCTGTATAAGTTAGTATCAGGTGGTTGGTTTCATATACTCACTGTTGGAGCTACCTGCATCATCTTTCTAAGGTTCCACTGCCTTGTTTCTTTGGAGTTTTCATCAATCCATCGGAGTTAAGGATTATCCCCACCAACTTTGAGTGAAAGATCTTGGAGGATCGTATCATGCCCTGTGCTATCAGAGAGATGCAAGTAGTATGCAAAGATCAGTTTGTCAATCGTGCTACCTAGGTTGTGTACTGAAGCATCTGATTCAGAATCACTCATTGTTAATGTCGATGAAAATCGAAAGAAACATAGTGAAACAGAGTAAAAAATCGAAGAACATAGAGAAGATGAATGAAATTTGAAAGAATTTTGAAGAAATTAAAAGTGTTTGAATGATTCTGATACAATGTTAATCTGCGGAATTGTCTGTTGTTTTCATTCATGAACCATCAGTTACATTTATACATGTTATGAAATATGTTTGATCCCAAGCTTCTAGGAGTTGACTCTATCGAATATCTTTACAGAATATTAGTATAATCATATCTTGAATAGTATCAGCATTCTATTTTGACTTAGGTAGCTCTATTAAGCAATCTATGGCCGTGGGCATTGCCAAATGATGTATTAAATAGTTTGGTAGTATGTTTGTACTTTGTAGTATAGGTGTTAGTTAAAGTCGTGGACTATATTTCACCATATCAACTTGATAGCCACCAGCATTGCTATTGAGCATATATATGTTAGTATATGGCTTGGATCGACAACTAATGTGGTTATACTATTCTAATGTTGCATTGCTAGATACCCGTTTTGTTGATATTACTTTGTTAACTATATTATACTGATATTATATGTTTTTATGAAATTTATTTTGATATTTTAACCTTAGTTATGAATAATCGAATCCTGATATTTTCTGTTTACATGAGCATTTTTCTGTGTGGAATCAGACTGTATTGTAGCCTCACAGAGTAATTTTTCGCCCACATAAATTCTGATTTTTGTGCAAGTAGTTTCATAATCGAGGTGATGAGTTATCAACTACCCTAATTCGGAGATTGAGAGCGAGACAAGGTAGTTTTATCATTTTTAAATCTGTTTTTATTTTCTTTATTTTGAATATAAAGAGAGTTAAGACTTTTTGTATTATGAAGTTTTGAATAGGATTTTTAGTAATGTTTTGGGAAAATTGGGGCGGTATATATATATATATATAATATACAATCTTAATTCTTTTATTTATCAAATACAATACATTACATCTTGCTGTTTTATAATAATTATTTATTTAAAAAATATATTGTACTATATACTTTTGATATCTTTGAAAATTTTCTAATAATAAATGTTTTTCACTTTTAACAACTAAAATTTTTAATTTTAAATGAAATCTCTAATACTTCAAAATTTTGGAAACTATTAGGTTATGCATGACTTTCGTATTCGACTATTATTTTCATGTTTTTTTTAAGTGGGTTTGGAGGAAAGAGTTTGTTTGATATATATTTTGCTTAAGTTTCATTACATAATTTTCGAAGTATATAAGAGAATCTTTGATGCTACTAACACTTAAAGAAAAATTACGCCCATTAATATATTAAATTTTTATTGAGATAACATATATCTAACCAAAATAATTATTATTTTTGGTTATATGTGGTACAACAACACATATATTCGGAACTATCGACATCGTATAGGCATAAGCCCATAGTTCCCGGTGCGAACCAAGGAGGTCCACATCGACTCCTACATTCGTAGCTGAATTGGCACCAACCTTCCCAAACACATCCTCCAGGTTCGACTTGTTTTGTCTTCAATACTATTAATTGAAAAACAAAAAATTAATCTGTTATAAAAAAAAAAAAATTGTTTTTGCAAAAAAACTAATAATGAGCATTAATTATGATAAAAATTTTCCATGAAATTCTGTATTGTTTTACACAACATCCTAACATCCTCTACGAATATGTATATGGGTGGTTTTTTTTTAGTTTTTGTTAATGCATATTGATTGGAAACACATATAGCAAAATTTTGATGTGAAAATGAAATTTATAAATAACTGAGAAACAAAATTAGATAAAATACTTACCATTTGATTGGGAGGTAAATAGGAGAGCACATGTGATGAAAAGGGTTGCAAGTTGACACTTTACCAGAGCCATTTAGTCTGAATGGAAAAATTTAGAAATCAAGTTTTTTTTGTTGGGTGTGAGGATATTTTTTACAAAGGAAGAGTAATGCATATCTTATCTAATATAGTATGACTACTTTTCTATGGAACTCCAAAATGCTGCCACGTGTCTCTTATAAATATAGTTGGTCAACAAAAATAATACTACTAATGAAAGAGTATTAAAGATAATAATGAAAGGAAATTAAGACTAAATATTAATATCAATCTTATCTAATATAATAGAGTTATCTTTTTGTGTAGCTCTGAAATGCTGTCATGTGTTCCTTCTAAATATGACAAAAAAAGTTGGTCAACAAAAATAATACTACTGAACAAAGAGAATTAAAGATAATAATGAAGGGCAATTAAGACTAAGTATTAATATCAATAGAATATGATAGAAAAAATCTGAAAAAACTTAAATCAACATCTATTTCACACTAATGCATTAGAAATTTCAAAATAAAAAAATGCGAAAAAGAAAAAGAAAAAAATATATATATATATAGCATACATATTTTAGTTTGTACTTTGGTCTTTTCTGGTTACTACAATGATGAAGAATCTAAAATAAATAAAAACATTTGTTTGTCCCAATAAAATACATTAAAAATTTACTATTGAATCCTCATCTACTTTTTTTAGAGTGACAAAATTAGGTTACTTTCCAAAGAATTAACTCAACCAAAAGTATATTTTACATTAACGTATACAAATAGAAACAACACATAAAAGACCAATGTATTAGAAATTCCAAAAAAAACTTCAAAAAGAAAAAAAAAAAAATATATATATATATATATATAATACCCATCAAACAAATTTATGATTTAATCATGATCTAATTTTTAGATCCCTTATAAACATGACAAAAAGTTGGTCAATAAAAATAATACTAGTAATAAAAAAGAATTAAGGGTAATAATGAAGGATTTTGTTTTTGGTCCGAGCGAACGAGCTACTCGAGAGAAGAAAAATCAAGGATCCAAGACGAGCCAAGGAATGTCGTGGCTACAAAAAGTTAAATCAAGCCGACCATTGTAAGGGAAAGAGGTAAAGTCGAATCCGGAGCTAGCCTTTTCAAGTGCTACAAGTGCAAAGTACGGGGACACTATGCTAATGAGTGTACTAATAAAAGAGTTATGGTACTTTTGGAGAATGGAGACATAGAGTCCAAGGAAGAAGCACCAAGTACAACCATAGAAGAAAACAAAGCACTACCGGAAAAAGAAGAATTCTTAGTTGCGAGAAGGACAATGACAATCCAATCCAAGACCGAAGAACAAGAACTACGAGAAAACTTGTTCCACACGCGATGCCTAGTGCAAGAAAAAGTTTGTAGTCTCATCATTGACGAAGGAAGTTGCACTAACGTGGCAAGTGAGTCAATGGTGGAGAATCTAGGGCTCAAAATTAAGAATCACCTGAAGCCTTATGACCTACAATGGCTCAACAATATTGGGAAAATGAAGGTCAAGCATCAAGTGGTAGTCCCCATCGCCATTGGAAAATATGAATATGAAGTTTTATGCGATGTATTGCCTATGGAAGCCGAACACATACTCTTAGGGAGACCATGGCAATCAGATCGGAAGGTGACTCATGATGGCTACACTAACCACCAAATGTTCAAGTTCAAAGGAAAAAAGATAGTGCTAGTCCCCATGACACCAAGAGAAATCTATCTACAACAAGTGAAATTAAATAAGAAAGGTGACCCTAAAAGACTCTATAGGCTAAAGAAGTTTTGCCGAGCAACAAGATGGATTTTTCTGTTGTACTTGAGGAAGAACAAGCAAGAGAAGCAAGTCCAACAAATTTCCAAGCTCTAGGGAAAAATTACAACGGAGGCGACTCGACCCAAAAGATAGTACACCCTGTTCCTGTCGTTGATTTCCTTTTTACTAACCGATATATGGAGTTCCTTTTATTGCATATCAAACAGATTTGAGGAAAAATCCATTTCAAGAGGGAGGGGATGATACGATCCAAGGAAGCTCTAAGGATTCTAAGGACAAGGAGCCTGAATCGGAGCTAGTAGCTGAGGAAGATCATGTAGTTGAGCTAGTAGCTAAGGAGGATTATGGAGCTAAGGACGAGCATGGAGCTAAGGAAGCATTGGAGGTACCTGTTGGTCCCATGACCCGTTCTCGGACTAAGCAACTCACTAAGGATATCGGAGGCTTACTACAACAAGTCCCTTCCCAAGATGATCACTCGAGCTTTAGATGTGTCAAGGCTACATTGGTTGTGATACATGCCTGAGATGACTAGTGATGGCTAAGTGAACCACTGGTGCTCTTTTTCTCTTACCTTTGGTTTTTCCCATGTAGTTTTCCGAAGAAAGGTTTTTAACGAGGCTTGTGGCTTACTTATTTTTCACATTGCCATTTGCTAGCCAAGATCGAAGACCAGCCTATTATCATGCCTTAGGTACGACATTTCTTTAGCTATTTTGTAATTTGATTTTTGTTTTGGTGAGTTTAACTTTGGCATTTTCCGAGGTTGTAGTTTGATAAAGGTGTTTTTGATTCCAATCCCGGGTTACCAAATAACCCTAAGTATCGTTGTAATACTTAAGAGTCGAATCCACGGAGACAAAAGAACCAACGCACTAGGATTGCAAAGATTCGAACTTAATCTAAGGCAAAAGAGTTTAGTTGTTTAAAGAAGTCAAATTTAAAAGAAAGCGGGAGGTAAGAAAATCGGTTTTGAAATCAAATGATAAAAACAATGAGCTTAGGGAATGACATAGCACTAAGATGAAATGATGAATGTATGATGATGAATGGGCATATGAGGAGCAATGTCTTAGGCTATATGATCAACAAATAAGACTAATTCATTCTCATGACAAAAAGTCTCTTCAACAATCATCTAATTAACAATAACTCTTATTAGTAATTAAAATGATCATTGAGCATTAATAACAAGTTCCAATCAAGCCACAAATCAACTTATACAACTATTCTCATAGGTAAAGTGTGAAATGCACATTTAGGCTTCATTCAAGCATTTTAACAAACACTTTGTGGGCATGAAAATGCAAATGATCTAGATTAACAATCTCTTGTCTAATCTAGCATTATAATCATCCTAAATAAAAGACTAACATATAATCTAGCCCTAAACATCACCAACAATCCATCAATCATCTCAATTACCAAATCCCAAACTCATCTAAAAGACTACTCTCCTAACTTCATGAAAACATAAATCCAATGGTTTGAATCCATAGAAATCATGATAAGAAAGGTAAGTGGTGAAGGATTAAAGAAGAAGAAAGGTTTTGATACTTGAAATTGTTATGATTAAGCACAAAGTTTTCTTAAACCTCCAAAGAGGCTAAGAGAGAAAACACAAAAACAAGAATGCCCCCTCATATTAGGTTTTTTCGTCTATCTATAAGAAGAGAGAAAAATAACAAAAGAGGAAGGCTTCCAGCGGTCTTGCTAGACCACTACGGATGACCGCAATCTTCCTTCGGTCACGCTTGACCGCTGTGGTTGTACATGCAAAGTGCCAGGTGAAATCTTCAAAGTTCTATCGGTGTGTCTTGGCCGCTGATTATGATCGATGGGCACTAATTCGATCATAACTCTTTAATGGTTCATCCAAAAGGCTCTAAACCACCTCCATTGGAAAGCTAACTCAATTTCCTATAACTTTCGTCAAGGGTTCTAGAGTTTAAACGCAACGGAAGGTCTTCATATGAGTCGATATTTAAAGCACTCGGGATTTATTCTTGAACATCCTTTCCCTTCTTTGCATCATTTTGCTCCCTTGTGTTGTACATCCACTTCAAACCCTACAAAAGATTAATTCATATGAAAATGTGCAACTAACATCCTAAATGTGGAGTGTAAATGCAAGAAACTAATACTAAATCGCATAGAACTTCTAAAATACAAGTTAAAACACAAAGAGACTCAAATGCAAGAGAAACTCTCAAAACTATACAAAGAGAGATTAAAAACCTATGAAACTAGACCTTAAAAACATGCAAAATATGGTGTTATCATAGTTCTGAGGCATGTCTTGTGAACTCGCCCCTTCTTCTTCTCTTCTTCTTTATAACTCTCGAGACCTCCTTTGTATTTTCTTATCTATCTTTTTCAATCAAAACTCTTTCTAAAGAATAGATCATTGATTCAATTTTTGGTCATCCGAATTGATCTCTTAGAATTATCGATTGGTTTTTCCGTAACCTATCGTGGTGTCATTCAATCCACCACCATATCACACCGAGTCGCTACCGCCTCACCATGGGAATTCACTCATTTTCTTCTATGTGTCCCTATTGGGATAGATCTCCATCACAAGATCGTATCAGAAAGTCTCTATACCAAAGTCACAAGGAGGTTTAGGGTTAAAATTGCTACTCGAAGCTAATAAAGTGAGCTGTTTCAAGCTTATATGGTGACTTGTTTCAGCAAAGAGCTCTCTATGGGTGAACTGGGTTAAACGGAAAATGATATGTTCAGCTTCATTTTGGTCGATACAGGAGAATACTTGCTTAGGATCTTGGATGTGGAAAAAAAATACTGAAGTATAGATCGCAAGCAAAGAATTGCCACATGATGGAGTTTAAGTGTGGAGCTCAAACATGAAATACTTGGAGATAGGGGTTTTATTGACTTGGGAATCACTAAGGGAGCTTCAGTTGCAGATGCAGTTGTACACCATCGACCAAGGAGACATCGTTCTGAACTGCTAAACAAGGTAAAGGAGGAATTGAATAAATTTTGAAACAGAGGAACTGGTACAAATGCTTATGTAGCGCTTTGGCGACGGGCTGATGGAAAGATCAAACAGAGGTTTTCAACAAAGGAGAATTGGAAAAAGGTTCGACATGTTGGGCAATTAAGTGACGGGTACAAAGGGATTTGGTTTTCTGGCGCAACTCCCAAGTACTCCTTTCTCTTATTGGTCACAAGCCTCAACCAATTAATCACAGGGGATCGGATGGTGACTTGGAACGCAGGAATGAACCCCTTGTGTATTTTCTATCACCATTCACTAGAAACACGAGATCACTTGTTTTTAATTGTAGTTTCACATCACACATCTGGGAGGTTTTAGTGAAAGGGCTTATTCAACGCCACTACTCTACGGGATTTGGTCAGGTATTCTCGCTTGCTTCAGGTACAACTTTCAAAGCTTCTACAAGATTTTCCTCCGTTATGTTTTGCAGACTACCGTTCATACACTATGGCTGGAATGTAACGGTATGGCAAGTTTCCTCGATCCTCTGGCCAGCTCACCGCATTCATTGACCGCGCTGTTCGTAATCGAATTTCTTCACTTGTGAAGCCAGGATCATCTAAGCTAAGAGATGGCCTCACTATTTGGTTGTGGCTCTAGAGGCCAATCTACCTAGTTTGACATCTAATCAAGTTGTTGCTCAATTTTTCCACACCTTCTAAACGTTTTATTTAAGGATGCATACAATGTACAAAAGATTTTTTGGCTGAATAAATTTTACATTCATTCAAAAAAATAAAAAGAATGTGGAGTCAAGATATGATCTCTTTCTTTAATTCTTAAAATTGTTTGCAGTGTAGTGGCATGAAGCGATTCAGAATCCTACGATAGAACCACAATGAGACCATATTTCAAAAAAAAAGTAAACAAGATCTACTCTTTTAGACCGAATCAGATCTTGTTTACTTTTTTTTTTCTTTCTTACCAATCTTCTCTTTCTACTCTCTTCTTATCTTCTAAGCCTGCTAAGTTTTCTCTTTTTAATCCTTTTTCTTTTGACCTTGTATATATGGTTATCGTTGAAGATTTAACCTTTTTACCCAAAAATGTCTACCCAAAAATCATTACGTCTCTGTAATTTTTCTAAAGCTTCAATGGAAGAAGAATTGTGGAATGAGTAACAAAATTTAGCTTTAGACAAATACAATCTATAATGCCCTGACCGCCACCATCTGTGAGCCACCCACGCCCTCTCACAGCCGTGGGCCTCACCCTCGTCTGATGGTCGGTGCACTACTCCCGGGTGGCTAGAAAGACTTGTTAATGTCTCTACATATCACCACATTATCTTTTCTCGTGTTTTGGCCTCACTAACACAGTACCGAAAATGACTTTCTGGTACGTTACTTATCCTAGTACTACTCCAGCCTAAGCACACTTAAATCTGGAATTCTCTTTAGACAAGTGATAAAAAAAGATAAGTGCACTTTGGTGACACATGTAGCCAAATTAATTATTTTATGCCTCGACATGCGCCATCATATACAAGAAATTGAGATGTTACAATCACCCCCACTCACAGAGTGCAACCTCCTTGTTGGAAACCAAGACTGTTACCCCCAATGGTGTGAGCCAACTTGACTTCACACTCATCTGGGTTCGGCTCTGATACCAAATTTTAACGCTCTGACCACCACTGTCTATGAGCATCTAAATCCTCTCTCGGCCTGTGATCCTTACCCTCGTCCGACGGTCAATGTGCTACTCTCGAGAGGCTAGAAAGACTTGTTACTGTCCCTACAAATCATCACATGATATTTTCTCGTGTTTAGCCTCACTAACACGGTATCGAAAATGATTTTTCGATAGGCCACCCATCCTAGTACTACCCCAGCTCACGCTTAACTATGTAGTTCTCTCTAGATAAATAAGGAAAAAGATAAGTACACTTTGGTGACATAGGTAGCCAAATCAAATCTCTTAAGTGCTCCTAATGCACCACCATATACTAGAAATCAGGATATTACAATCCATAACACTTCATACCACATACATCTTATGCTGGTGTTTTAGTTTTATTGCTCGGCCTTTAAACCCTAGGGCTCAAAAGAGGTCAGTGGTTACAGAGTTGCCAAGAATTTGGACATTGCATCAAGAGACATGGACGTATCTTGGAAGACTGATGTAAGATTGGAATCACTCCAACTTTAGATCACTCGATGATCATGAGATTCCAAGCTTAACTTGCGGAAGGTGGAATGAAATCGATGGAATGATGGAAGGTAGAGATTGACTCACTCAATCAATGGACAAAACAAGAGGATTGAATCACTCAAACACTCTTAGATCGCATCTTCAATACACTAGAAGTGTATCACACACCTAGAATATAAAGAACAAAACACAAAGAACATGGATTTTGTGAAAAGAAACGAAATTGTTTCTTACTCTCCAATAAGAAAGGGTGATTTACAATGAAATATGAGCTGATCTTTTATCGTCTTAGATTACAACGGTTCTATTAACTAAAACAAGGAAAAATTCGCAGAATTAAAAGAATATGGTCGTTGGAGCCATTAAGAAATCATCCAAGTAAGGTAAGTTGATGATGTTTGAGTCTTGAAAGTTTGGGTGCAAAGTTTTGATATCTTGGGACGTCCATGTGCATTGGATGAGGCTTTAGAATGTGCACAAGTGATAAGGGAAAGAGTCATTGCTAATTGATCTCCATAGGCTCCAAATATGGTAAGTAATGACTCCGCAATTTCTTGTTTTGTAAAGTTTACCAAGTCTCTGGTGGTAAGCTTCTCTGTGGTCTAGTGTATCTCCTGGGTTAAAAAGGAACCCTCTGATGCTCCTAGAATGTCTCCAAGTCATGGCTTTAGCTGATGGTAAGTTGGGTGCATGACTTTCCTTATTTACACTCGGTTTTGGACATCCTTGGTTAGCTCCTAAATCAAATCGTAACAGGATTGATTTAAATCAATAAATTATCATAAAATAGATTATTTTCTTATGAAATTCAAAGCCAAGAAGATTTGCTCGAACATATTGCTTGTTGATTAGCTTTGAGCCTTGATTCATGTACCCCGGTTGGGTCTCTTGGACATCTCCTAAACCAGCTCGATCCATAAGTAGTTTTTCTCGATCAGTCTTTATAAAATAGTTGGGTTCCTGAAAATTTTCAAAGCAAAGGGTGGATGCTCGAACATAAATGAAGTTCCAGTAATCATGGGATCTAGCTCGAGTGAGGTATGATGCAGCACGAGTAGGTTGAGTGTTAGCCAAAGATTCTCTTTGATTCTCGTTTCCAAGTGAGGATTCTCGGTCATTTTCAGGTTAAGGTCAGTTTTGATGGATCCTGGCTCGATTAATCTTTTATAAATAAATGTTTATCTGATGAATATTTCATATGGCGTCATTTTCTCAAGTGAAACTTGATTTGGGCATTTTTTTTTCTCCCTTTTGTTTGGTATCAGGTGGTACAAGTCGAATAATGGCCGACCTAGGAAACTCCTCCTTGTTTTTGGTATTGATTTCCACATCAATGACAGATTTGTTTAGTTTATAGTGCATTCAGCAATTGAATTTGTATCTATTCAACAAAAAGGACCTTGGGTTTTCAACAATTGGTTTGTATCATTTCAAAGATAGGAAGACCTTGATGACTTTGATTTCCTTACAACTATCGTCCTTAGGGGTACAAATTCGAGGTATCCCTCTACCGTATGTGTCTGAAGAAACTATTAGAATAATAGCTTGAGCTATTGGTGAAATTGTGGGAATGAATTTTCATGCAACAAAAACAAACCAAATAGCTTTCATTGGAGTTTGAATCATGATTGAAATCACTGATCGTATTCGGTTTTTTATATGAACCTCTTAGAATACTATGCATCAATTTTTTCTATCTCACAAATCATAGTAATCAATGTCCCTTTAATCACTGTCGATCCCTACAGTCCATCATGATAATAATATTGTGCCAATTAGAGAATAAGAGGAAATTTCTAATGGTAACAATGAGATTATTCGTAATCATCAACTTCTGATTTCTGATAACTCTCTTACAGCTCCGATCTCACATATTCTTATACCCAAAACTCCTCCAGTTAACTCTGAAGATCTAGTGGAAACCTCTCATCTTCATCATGTTCATTCATCAATTGCGAAGACACTATTTCATTATGTTGTTCTAATGCCTCATTTTGTTCTACCGGTGAAGCAAGAATAAACATGGTCCAACTTTACACCATACTCTGAATCATATCTAATACTAGTGCAAACTTTGAGATTGGAGAGTCCTCGAAACATAAAGTTTCATCTAAACCAAGGAAGGAGACGTCAAGAAATCTTAAACAAAAAGCTAAGGATTTTGATTTGGAGGTTTTACAAAAGCCTTCTTAGAAACATTGAAAATACTCAACAATGTCAAGTTTTGGGGAATAACTTGACAGTATATCCTCTTAGGATGTTAAACGGAAAATTCCCTGAGATGATGTTCAAGTATGAAGCAGAAAATATGGATGTTGTACGTAAGAAAGTTCTACTTAACATGATACTTTTGGTTCCACATTGTTTCCCCCTTGTAGGATTTAGTGGTGGTTCACTGGTTTCCTCTTTTTGAGGTGCACAGTAGGTTTAATTTTCAAATCTTCGAAGTCTACTGTTGTCGATTACTTTTGAATTCTTATTTATGACAAAGTTCTTAATGGTTAATTTGGTTACTAAGATAAAGAATCAACAATCGGAGTGCACAATTAGTATAAAAAGCCTTTAATGCATTGAGATATTGTAACTTGGGTTCATGTATTTTTTGGAAGCTAGAAGTTCTATTAAATGGAATTTTTCTTGAAGATACTTTAGGTTGTAAGAGTGATTGTCGAAGGCATGTCTTATGACAATTTATTGATATGTACTAGTAGAAACATTTATATTAAGACTTTCTTGAATTGATGTGTCATGGTTTTATTGGCTTTCAACCTTTAATTTTACTAACTTATCGAGTATTTTATTGAGTTAAAAGTGTGTCTCTAAAGTATGTTTGTTCTTTATAGAGTCTTTAATGGTTTAAGGTTGTTTTGGAGAAAAAAACTATTTTGGGATGCAAGCGCCAAACATTTGGTGTTAGTTAAAAGGTTTCCACGATATCCGATATTTGGACATAATATAGCCTTTTGAGTTAACTTTCATTCAGTATTGGTTTAAAGTCATTCTCATTGATGATCAGAGACATGACCGATTCTGAGGGAATGCAATATGTGCAAATGCAAAAAGACAAAAAAAATTTCTATTTTTTTCCTTTGATATTAGGATCCATATTTTTTTCCACTTTTTCTCTTTATTAACATATATTTTTTTTCTTTTTTGGCACAAGGCTCACCAAAAATTTGAGCCGCCCTGATTGAAGAAATATGCATGTTTTACATATTAATACATAATTTTGGTTAATCAAATCAAAATTCTAAAAATATTAGAATTTTTTAGTATTCTCGAACATGAAAAAGAAGACATCATAGTTTTGGGGCTGAGTTTTGAATCTTCCAACTAGAAATTGAAAAGCAGTTTCAACCAAAAAGGTCAATTTTTTCCATTTTTGGAATTCTCCCTCTCGACTCGCCGTTAGAACTAGGAAAGGGAATTCCACGCGCTACGGTCGCGAGTGTGCAAATAATGAATGGCTACTACCATATCCACTGAAAAAAATTAATAAAAGGAAAATAAATGTGAAACAGTGACGTAAAAGCTAGAATTGTTTCAATGTAATGCGCCACACGGAATCTCACTCATATCTACCGTAGATCTTAGTCAAAGTCAACAAAGTATCTAAATCCAACGATGAGGTATATGTATTCGTGTAAAATTAAGCGCACGGTAGTTTTTTTTTTTCTAATTTTCGAGAAAAACAAAAATTTAAGTGAAAGACAATCAGAGAACAATCTGGTCTGGTCTGCTGAATTTTAACAAAAAATAAAATAAAAAAAATAAAAAAACAGAGAGAAAAGAAAAATGCGAAAAAGAGAAGACCTTTGTGGCTTTGTCTAATTGTCTCCACTGAAATAAAAAAACAAAAAAGCGGGAATTCAATTCACCGACTAAGACAGGCACCGGTGAAATCCGATGCAATCAACACATGTCGGTGGCGGAAGTAGCGGCGGAAGTAGTGGCGGCGGCGGAGGAGGAGAGTTGAGTCGAAGTGGTTTAGCTCGGATCCGTTCAGCTCCAGCGACTTGGATTGAAACCCTACTCGAAGAAGAAGATGAAGAAGAAGGTTTGAAACCTAACCTCTGTTTAACAGAGCTTCTTACTGGTAACTCAACTGGGATAACGAGTCGTGACTCGTTCGAGTTCCCGAGTCCTGTTGAGTATAATCACCAAACTGGGTTTCACCGTCAGAATAGTTCTCCGGCGGATTTTCTTAGTGGGTCTGGAGCTGGGACTGATGGGTTTTTCTCAAATTTTGGGATTCCGGCGAATTACGACTATTTATCGCCGAACGTTGACATTTCTCCGACAAAACGGTCGAGGGACATGGAAACACAGTTTTCTTCTCAGCTGGTAAGAATCTAAGGATCCGTAAATTCAGATTTAATTGACATTTCAACCTGAAAAAAATCGAGCTTTATTGAATCATTTCTTTATTGTCAACTTGTGAGTTCTCTTAATGGGTTTTTGAAATCTTATGTTTTGGATAGAATAAAGATGTTTAAAGGGCAGTGAGTCTTGTCTAATTTGACAACTTGCATTTGTTTTGAAACATAACTCAGCAAGTTGCAGTTTTTCCTTTGTTTTCCTGTGGCTGTGTAGTGTAACTGTTGCATTATAGTCTTTATTAGTAATTGGCAAACAAAAACAGCTCACATTAGTCACTACATTTTAGATTGTGTAACTTGATTAGTTTCTGAATGGTGGATAGAAACTTGGACATAGTTAAGTCTCTGTGTGTATATGGATACTTAACTAACTCTTCCCATTTTGGTATGTGAGTAGAAAGAAGAGCAAATGAGTGGAGTATCAGGAATGATGGACAAACTTCTTGAGGATTCAGTTCCTTGTAGGGTTCGTGCTAAACGTGGTTGTGCAACCCATCCTCGTAGCATTGCCGAGCGGGTATTTACTACAAATAGTTTGATGCTTTGTAGTCACAAATTTGTTTCTGTCTCATTCTAGTTTGGTTCTTCTTTAGGTGAGGAGAACACGAATTAGTGATCGGATCAGGAGGCTTCAAGAACTTGTTCCTAACATGGATAAGGTAAATTTCTTATAAAGCGCAGATTGATTATCAATTTTCTTGGTTGTTTTTGAAGAATTAGAAAATTGGTCTAAGATTATATATGCTTTAAGGTTAATGAAATAGTTAGTGGTCTTAGTAAGCTTAGCCGTAAAGGAATTTGGATGCTAACTGTTGATGATAGTGAAGGCATTAATGAAACTTCAAAATTACGTATTCCATAGTGCATAAACTATGGTTGTGCAGCGGAGGATTGGGTTTATTTATTTTATATGTTGCAGCAAACCAACACTGCAGACATGTTGGAAGAAGCTGTGGAGTACGTGAAGGCTCTTCAAAGCCAGATCCAGGTTTATCTACATATATACACATACGTAGCATATAAAATGGGAAATGTCTGAATATAAACTTGAAAAAAATAGGATTAGCATTTTTTTTTTTTTGGTTTTATCAACTAATTGGGGTTTTATGGATTCAGGAGTTAACAGAGCAGCAGAAGAGGTGCAAATGCAAACCTAAGGAAGAGCAATAATGTTTCCTTTAGGATTAATATATATGTATTATTATTTTTTAATCTACAAATGGTTATGATCAGTTCGAAAATTCGGAACTTGATCCTATATTGAACTAGAAAAATAGAGTATTTGATGTATGAAATTGTATCTGTAAAATTTTTGTCCAATAAGGAGAAAAGTTTAAAAGAATCAATAAAAAGATGTATGTTCTTTTGATATAAGTGGGAAAAGGATAGGTACTGTTTTTTGGGGAAATTGGAAATAAAAAATTAATTTTTTGACAGTTTATATATATATATATATATATATGGGAATTTAATGAAAAAAACTTTAACTTTGGTCACATATATTTTTAAATTCTCAACTATTTTTTTAGTAAAAATTCTCTCAACTATAATTAGTTAATCGATTTGACTCTCTGTAAACAGTTTCTGTCTACGGTGATAGAAAATTGTTTTGAATGATATAAAAATATCAAAGCATTTGTATTAATCATAGAAATAACAAGATTTTTAATGTTAAGCAATATGAAATAACATGTTATGGGAGTTAGGCAAAAAATAGGGCCCAAAAGGCCCATTTTCTCTCTCGTTTCAGCACCCTTCGCCCTAGCCACTGTCTTCAAAGTTTCTGCTCGGAGGAGGAGCTTCGGTGGCCGTCGAGCCTCGCCATCACCGTTAGCGGCCTCCTCCCCCTTCTCCGGTTACTTGCTACCTTTTGGCCGTTGGATTTGATCTAATCTGTAGATCGACGGTGTAGCTTGGTTTTGTGGTGGTGACAATTCGTGAATGGACGGCGAACTGACGAAGCTCTGGTTGGAGTTCAAAGGTCTCCGCTTATGGAGCGCATAGAGGACAGCGCGACTTCCGTTTCCACGTTTCTCTGACCAACCGCAACTTCAACTCAAAAACTCACTTTCACGACGGCTCAACACCTCAACTCGGTTTCTCCTTGCTGATTTGGGTTTTCTCTCGCAATGCCTATAGTCTTTTTGCGTTTTGGTGAGTTCTGATTGTGTTCTCTTCGGCAGGATGGCTCGAGGGCTCGGATCGTGGACCGCCTGGTCAGCGCTTCTGGTCTCCTCCTCTCCCTCAAGCGTGCGTCGCCGTTAGATTCACTTTTCCGTCCCCTTCCGATCTACTTAGATCAAATCCGGCAGGTCTCGTTGTTGTTTCACCTTGTTTCATTACTAGGTTCGACTTCTTTGTTCTTGTTTGGATTAGGCTTGCTGGTTCTCCAGATCTGCTTTTACGGTCTTAGATTGGGTCTCTCGGAGTTGGATTTGAGGTTGTAGCATTAGTGAGAATCTAACCGGAGCTTACTCAACCGTTTTTCATTGCTTGTGGAGGAGTTAGTACAGTCTTTGTTCTGTCGATTGTCTCGCTCTGTATCATAGTAGCATTTGCGAGATCTTCTCAGTTCTTTGGCTCGTTGTGGTTCCGTCTATTTTGATGCTCAGGTAAGTCGTTTGGTCTCCGACAGAAGCTTCGAGTGTCAATTGGGGTACCGGGCTACCAGGGAAAGAGCTTTTATCAAGCGATGTTTTGCGTTTCGAAGTTCTCTGGGTTTATTCCATTATGCTTCTCTCATTTTCTCTTTTTACTTCGGTATTAGTTAGTTTTATCTCTGTAACTTCACACCGTAACCATGAGATTACGGCAGCCGTTACATCGATTCTGGTTGCTTCCATACTTTTAATTATTTTTTGGTATGGGACCAAGATCGAATTATGCATTATGTATGATTAAACACTTCTTTTGAATAATATTTACACTTAATCAAAAAAAAATAACATGTTATGGAAAACCGAGTAACATGTTATGGGAAACCCATAGTGATATTGTTGTTATGCCTCCTCCAGACATGATCATGCCAGGAACACCGAAGAACAATGACATGATCCGTGATCCAACCAAAGATCTTCTATCTAAAGTTCTTTCTACAGGTGAAAAAGTTTAAATAGTAGACTGAATAACAATAAACAACATTGTTTTAGAAATTCTTCCATTTCAAGTTCTTTACGTTTCTGTTTTTTTTTTGCATTTGCAGACTTGCAAAAACTGTCAACAAGTTGGAAACAGCAGACGCTCTGCAAGCTTGAAGTGGTTCCAAAACCCCCCGAAGCACCTCAAAGAAGATCTAGGAAAAAACATAAGATTGTGGCTGGAAAAAAAACTCTACCACTTTGCCAACACAATCTTCTCTTCAAAGTTAATGCTTTAGTAGTGTCTACTTTATGATATATGTAGTTTCTTAAGTTGAACAGGTGGTACTTCTTAGGACTATTATTAGATTTCTTTTTTTTGTTAAACAATGCTGCTTCGTTTTTTTCGGTTTCTTGACACAAAATATTGTTCAACAACTTGAATTGTTGGATATTTGTTTACGTTATTGTGTTTTTTATTTTCTTAAAGCTTCTAAACACCAAACTAAATCATTCAAAATCCACAATAAAATCACAAAACCGAAATCCTAAGTTTCTAATTCGAGATTTTTATACACGCACTTCATGTTGTTTTTTCATTAAAAATCTTGTTATTTTTATGATAAATACAAACACCTCTACGTTTAATGTCATCCAAACAACCGGAGCAGGCTCTTGTCAAACCGGCACTGTAACAGGTGCTGAGACCTGTCTAGTCGTGCCTACGCGTGGCGGGGCTTGCGCGACAGTTGTGGTCCTGTTAGGACCTTTTCCAGCTGTGCTCCCGTACGTCAGAGCGGATCCCGGTAGTGTGCCCGGAATTCGGGTTGCCCTAGTGGTGCCAGATCGCGATGGTGTTGTCGTCGTGATGGCCGCATCAACAACACCCATCGTGGCATCATTTGTTCCTGTTGGAATGGTTTTGGTTCGAGTCGTTATGACTGCCGGTAGAGTTGTTGCTCCGGTGTTGATTGATGGCGGTGGAATTGACACGATGGCCGTTGTTCCATCAGTGTTCAAGCTGGTCATTGCGGCCTCGCGCGGACGTGCTGACTCGTTTTGGGTTTGTGTCCCCGGGCTCGTTCTCAGATTGGCCGATTGGATTGGATCCATTTCGATTTTCCCAAGGAGAAAATATCTGCTATGGTGTTAGAGATTCTATAAACTTGTCCCCACAGTGGCGCCAAATTTTGAGTCCTAAAACTCGCAATCAGAGATTTGATAGTGTTTAAAAGATCAAAGGGCTAGACTCTCGTATGAACTTTTAAGATCTTTAATAGTTGAATATATCAAAGTGGATTTTATTGATTAAATCGGAGTTAGAGAGAAGTATTTGAAGAATGAAATACAAAAGATGAGCTCTCGACAGGAGTGCGTAGTTAGGGTTCTAGGGTAAATTCTATATATATTTATCTTCTCCTTGGCTCGCTTTAAATAGTCTTCAGTTCAATCTCCTTCGTGTATCGCGCAGCCGCAGTTAAGTGCAACTGCTCCGAGATTCTCTATGATCATTCCGTTCCAACTTTGACTCAGTGTCCCGTCATTTCTTTCGTTGGGCTCATGTAATGGGCCCTCGAGAGGATGCTATTGTAGTTTGGCCCAATTACTGTCTCATCGCTTAATGGATTTATCGGCCTCATTAATGTGAAAACATCGTTAGAGGTAAAGGCCTTTAATGGAGGCCCAATTGTCGGATCCATCTCCAACAGTTATCATGACTATGGTAATCTTTGAATTTCTTAAGATGACTTCATGAATCTCAACCAAGGGTACTCTCAGATCTTCTCCTCCGTTTCATCTCTGAAACTCGAAATAAGTCTTTATCCAACCAACCATTGAGATGGGAGACAGAAAAGGTCTAAGGCTTTCACTTTCCTCGCATTTAAAATTTAGAAACACATCATAAACCAAGGTGGAAAAGAAATCAGAAGGAGAATACAAAGACTTCACTTAACAGAGAGAAAGAATTTGAAGATGCGCAAATTTTTGTTGCCAATAGAGGAGATAACAGAGACATGGAAATAGATTTAGGGATCTATATCGCAAATATAAAGAAGAGGAAGTTATGGAGTTTAAGAGGCATAATTATTACTTTATAAGTTTTTTCTTCTTTTTTCCATTCCTACCTTTTTTTCCTAGACGATTTTCCATTCTGGGCTCGGGTCGGTTCGGATTATAAACATATCGGCGTTTAGGTACCCGTTCGGTTCGGTTCGGGTGTTTTGGGTTCTTGGGTTTTTGTGACTAGAAGCAAAATCCCAATCAGATATTTATAATTTCTGGGTGGGTGCGGGTCGGTTCCTTCCGATAATGGGTCTATTTGGATTATATATATGAAACATGCTCATACCCAAAAAATTTCGTAGACGGGTCGGTTTGGATTTTTCTTATCCGAAATACTTAAAACATTATTTGAAATAACTTTAAAACCCTGTAAGGATATTCATAGTTTGGGTTTCATCTTGTTATTTGGGGATATATGGTTTCGATATCGAGAATGGGAAGTGGAACGAGCAACAATAAGTGAAAAGGAGTAAATCTCAGTCTAGTTCTTCAGGTTGTATTTGGGACACATTAGGGTTTCAGGTAATCCCAAACTAAACTGAAACCCGAAGTTCCAAACATATCAAATTCGATCAGGTAACTATGCAGAAGCGTATATGTTCCAAACCCGCTTTTTCTTGGGTCAGGTTCGAGTTCAAATTTCAGGTACAACTTTTATCTACGCATATTTAAGATTTATTTTTGTTAATTTTCTTTTTTTTAACTACAATTCATTTAAAATTACTAGAATAATGAAGAGAAAGTTATGGAGTTTTTTTAAGGAGAGTTTAATGAAAAACCCTCAACTTTGGCCACATCCATTTTTAAACCCTCAACTATTTTTTTAGTACAAAAAATCCACTCAACTATTATCCGTTAATAAACTTGAACCTTCTTAAAAGGTTTCCATCTACGGCGATGGAATATTGTTTTGAGTGACATAAAACGTCGAAATGTTTGTATTTATCATAGAAACAACAAGATTTTCATATATACAACAAGATTTTTTCACAGAAATAACAAAATTTGCAGACTTGCAAAAATGTCAACAAGTTGGACAGAACAGACGCTCATGCAAGCGTATAACGGTACCAAACCCATTCAAAAACCTCAAGGAAGATCAAGAAAAAAACAGAAGACTGGCTACCACTCAGCCAACATAATTTTCTCTTCAAATTTAATGTTTCGGTAGTGTCTACTTTAAGATATATGTAGCGTCTTATGTTGCAATTCGTACTACTTCTTAAGACTATTAGTTTTATTTTTGTTAAATAATATTGCTGGGCTCTTTGTGTCGGTTTCTTGAAACAAAATATTGTTCAACAGGTTGAATTGTTGGATATTTGTTCACGTTTATTGTGTCTTTTATTGTTTTTCATAGCTTATAATCACCAAACTAAACCATTCAAAATCCAAAATAAAATCACCAAACCGGAATCCTAAGTTTCTAATTCAAGATTTTTACATGCACCTCATGTTGTTAAATCAATAAAAAATCTTGTTATTTTTATTATAAATAAACCCTTCGATGTTTTATGTCATTCAAAACAACATTCTGTCACCGTAGACGGAAACTGTTTACGGAGGGTCAAATTTATTATTGGATTATAGTTGAGGGGAGTTTTTTACTTAAAAAATAGTTGATCGTTTAAAAATGGATGGGGCCAAAATTGAGGAGGGTTTTCATTAAATTTAAAAATGGATGTGACCAAAATTGAAGGGGTTTTTCATTAAATTCAGGTAAATGAATAGTACATATGATTTTGTAAGTACGTCAAAAATAAGTATTATTTTGTAAGTTTATATGTGAGAGGCAGAAGAGCTAAACTTCAAGAGACGTCCTTTGGTAGAGAAGCATGAATGTTGAACAAACTTCATTTTGAATCATCTAAACTTTGGAGAAGCATAAATGCAAATTCCAACTTCTAAACTTTGGAAAAATATTATTTTTTTCTTTTTAACCTCTTTTTTTACAGTAAGGAAAGTTCAACATAATATCACACAGGTATGAACAACCAAACAAACCAGAGTTTTCAAAAGATATGCGCAGCTAAACCCGCTTTCATCATCTTGTACTGTTGCTGTTAAGAACATGGTGAAGTCGGAATGTTTCGCCTTGGCCTCCATTCAGTACACGCCTTTCCAAACAGCACACGGTTAACTGTCTGAGCAGTTTCTCAAGATGAGAATGCAAGTGACAGCTTCTCTCAACATCATTCTTATTTGGATTTGTAGATAGAATCGCTGCATTTACTGCATCAGCCACTAGCTCCTTCTGTGAGTCTTCTAAGAAGTACCTGACCGATGATTCCTCGGGCTTTTTATAAACGAGCAAAGCAAAGCAGTCCTGAATAAATCAACAAGAAAATCGAGTTCATAAGAGATCAGCAACATAGATACTCTCTCTGTACTTGAGCCCTGATTTCATACATACAAATTTTGAGAAACCAGATCTTGCTTGAAAGAGAGAAAAGGAATAACGTTGATGGAGTCTTGGGTACCTCGACTATATCTTGAAACCCGGCTAAACCAACAAATTTAGCTAAATTGAGTCTACCATACTTCACACCTTCTTCAAGTTTTCCAGCCTGTTTATGCAATGTTTTTCCAGAACCATAGGTAGAGTAACAGTCCCATCATCATAGAAGTGAAAGTGAAAAAATAAGGAATAATCCAGGGAACCAACTCAAGGTGTTATAGATACTCGTGAAGATATTCCGTTCATCTTTTATCTATTTGATTTTGCAAACATTATTGAAGTACTTTGGATAGTAACACGAAAGACCATCACAGTTCAAGCAGCTAATTTTTGTATGGTAAGACCAAATCCATCAATCATTATAAAAGTTTCATTCGTATACGACACCAAGAGAAACTATTTTTGACAAGTATTAAAAACGTGAAACCTAGATGGATAAGGAATGAAGAGCATACCCGTACTAATTCAATAAACTTCTGACAGTGTAGGAGGAAACAAACTACAGATTTTTCGTCCTGCAGTAAGTACATCAGGGTAAGACTTCATATCTCAATCTTAACGATGTGAAATAAAGAAAATCTTCGAAAAAAAACAATGTGAAACAAACGATATGATAGGAAATTTCAGCTCACCCGTACAATTTGAGGATACAATTCCCAGAGTTTAGCCAGCGCCGCATCAATCTCACCATTCCTAACAAGCTATTCAAAAGAAAGTGTGGATCAGTCAAAATATCAGATATTATTTGTTAAACTAAAGAATAGTTCAGATAGAGAATATCAGATATTATTTGTTAAACTATAGCCAATAAGATTTTATGCACAGTAGAACAAGTTCAATACCTGTCTAAGAGTCTTTCTATGTTTCAAAGCATATGATGAACAATCCTCGTCAATAGCTTTCTCTTGATCTATATCGATTGGAGGAACTGTACTTTTAGTAGCAAGGTTGAACGCATTAAGTGTCTCCTCATACCCATAGTGTAGCAAGTACGTCTTTACAAGCCTAATGATAAAAAAACAAAACTTTAGATAAAGCAGAAAGCTTGTCACCAATCCATTGTCATAAGGAAAACCAAGAATTTCGACTCAGTTAACAAAGTACATGATCTGTTACTTTTGGGAAGGAGTGTACTCACCCATAACCAATGTTTGAAGGTACTGATGTTTTTTCGATATCCATTTGTTGCTTATTCCTCTCTGAAGATTCATATGCCTAATAATGCAGAGAGAGAAGGGGGGGAGAGTCAAGACATATACATTTACAGATATGTAGATGTATAATTCGAAGGTCCAAGTGGTTGAACTTCAACCACACAGGAACAGCAGCGGATGCAGTTAAAATAGAAAATGTGAGCACAATGTGTACCAAGAGAATCACTGACATAGATTTCGTAACCCCAGTAACAAGCATGGACATGATGCATACCTATTATGTTCTTTCAATAGCTATACTCCTGATTACACCATCCCCACATTAATATAAAGTTACAATACCTAGCGACTCTACTAAAATACAATTTTTAAAGGATTTTTCTTATACCTTAATATTGAAAGCAAACTTATTCTTCCCAAAATTGACATTAACCCTGCAAAAAAAACCCAGAACAAACGCATCATGTAAGCACTTCTACTGTGGAACTCAAAATGCAAGCAGCCAACAGAGAAAGATACATGATGGCATTGGTATTAAACTATTAATCATCAAAGAGAAAGTGAGAACATACTCTTCATTTAGGCTATGTACAGCTACAGTAGGGAACAGATGACCCTTTATGTCCTTAGGGATTGACCCAATAAGCTCTCCGTTCTTACTGGCATCAAAGTAATCAAAGATGTAACAAGGTTCAGACAAAGCAGATGCAAACAGACAAAACCCAAAGTGCAATAGAAAATTAGACGGATCATGAATTCAAATTTCCAATAGCAAAAATACATGAAACAGTTATCTTACGTGAAAAAGAACTCTTGTGTAGAGTAGTTTATACCACCACCAACAGTATCACCCTTTGTATAAGTTGGACCAAATTGTTCACCTTTTCCCTGACCACGATACATAAATCCATCATCCCCATGATAGCCACAGCTGTTCAATTCCCAACTGTAACATTACAAAAGAAATAATAAATCAGACAACCACATAACCTCAAATTCTATGATAAACCATATCTTAATACAACAACGATCAAGCTATGAGCTAAAATTATGCTTCTTGAAATAACTTCTTTTCCCTGATTAGTCAAGAATCTAGTTTCAACTGAGCCACAAAGCAATGTCCTTTGCATTCATATTCTTTAAATGCTTACAAAACTCAACAGAAACAACACAACCTCAGCCAAGAAGCTAAATCGTTATGATAACAGTATAAATAAGTAAGGAAACACCAGTTGGATTCGAAAACTAAACCTTAAATGCAACAATAATCTAAAGATTATAAACTTGTCATCCATTTTCATAACTAATAAAGAATCTAGTTTTCAATTGAGCCACAAACCAATGTCCTTTGAATTTGAATCCTTCCCAAAACAACTCCTACATAACAGAACTCAGCAGAAAGAACACAACTTGGATCCAAAAACTGTACAAGTACAACTAATCTAAACGTATCCTCCTTTTTCCACAACTAATCAAGAATCTAGCTTTTCAATTGAGCCACAAAGCAATGTCCTTTGAAATTCATATTCTTCCCAAAACAACTCGTACAGAACAAAAACTCAACAGAAACAACACAAATTGGATCCAAAATCCAAGAAAACTTTACAGTAACTGCAACAATAATCTAAACTTATCATCCATTTTCACAACTAAACAAGAATCTAGTTTTCAATTAAGCCACAAAGCAATGTCCTTTAAATTCCAATCCTTCACAACAAAACTCATAAGAAACAACACAAACTGGATCCAAAATCGTACCCAGGTTGTCTCCGCATTTTGAAGCTTTCTTTAGTAAAACCAATCGCAACCTGACCTTTTTGTCCAGAGTCTTTAACAAAGATCTCAAAGTAGTAAGTAAGACACTTGAACGGAGCAGGTTTATTAGCTTGAACAACACCAACATCGTGACCATGAAGATGGATACTCGTGTACTTTACAGAAAGCTTATCAGGAGAAACTACAAGAAACCCTCCTGCGCTGTTGATCGTGTTAAGCTCCGTTGGCAATTCTTCTCCTTCTTCATCTTCTTTCGTACCTCGTGAGGCAGAGAGACGAATCTTGTCTAAGAAGTGAAAGATCAGATCTTGATCGAGTTCTGCGGCGGCGCTGGTTGTTGTATCGGCGTTTCTGTTACCGCCGTTGGTTGAATTCGCCGGAGAGTTCATTTGTTGATTCCGATTTGATCACAGAGAGAAGAAAACCTAGAAAGTTTGGATTTTGAAGATGGGATTTGGAAAGGGGTTGAGGTTTTTGGAGTCTGCTACGAACACTGAATTAGAGAATTTGTAGAGATTTCGTCTCTCTCAACAATTTGATCCCTTGCCCCGCTAGTTTCGGTATTTGTTAGAGTTATATGTTTTATTTTATTTTTCATATATAGAAATTTCCAAAAACACCAAAAAAGTATATAATTTTCTTTTGGACATCAAGAGAGCAAATTAATTAACTATTTTTCATATAGAGAAACTCATATTAATGTTGCAGAGTATGGAAATACAATTTATTTAAAAAATTTACAAAAGAAAAAGACTAAAGAAAAAAATGGAAAAATGGAAAAAAAAATATCGAATTGTTAATTTTAAAAATTAAAAATATATATATTACATGAAGATGGAGATATAAAGTAGAGATAAAATATTTATGGAAATTAAAAATTTTTATTACTTATTTGTAATTAAAATATAGTTTTACAAAAAAAAACATATTCTAAAATAACAAAAAAAAAATTATTTTCTCAATAATATCTAATTTTTCTCCTTATTTTTCATAGTTTTATTAAATGATCTTTTTGATTTGTTTTTAATATTCTACTCTCTTTGTTTTTGAAAAATGTCATTCTGATCTTTTTCACACAAATTAAAAAAAAATTAGTTACACAAATTTGCCCCTATTTAATATGTGAGATGATATATTGACTTAAATTCAAAGAGTTTTAACTTTGAATAGAGGGTAATTAGGGTTTTTTCATTTTTTATTTTAAAAACCACATTGAAAAATTAAAATGATATTCTTTATAAAACAAAATTTTAATGGTACATAATAGTATTAGCTAGAAAGTGAGTCACATATTATCAATGGTCGATGTATCATTCTTGTCCAAGTTACTTACCTACTCTTGTACATCGAGACATCAACAATGGAAATTAATAAAGTTTAAAAGGAAAGACATAACCATTTTATAATCTTATGAAAATAAATAAAACCATTGATAAGAGAAAATTGCACCTATTTTCTCCAAAAAAGAAAAAAAATGGCCTTGAGCGGCGTTCAAAGGAGACTCGGCAAAGCTAGCGGACAACTAAACAGAGAATCCGATCTCCCTCTCCAGTGAGCAGTGTCTCTCACCACCGTCGGAAAAGGGTCCGCGTCTGTCTGACTTTTTGTTCCCCTCTGGCTCGAGTCTCTCGAGGTTGCAACGAATCGCCTTTGGTTCTAGGTTTTGGCTCATCCTGTGTTTGGCTTGGTTGCGTCAGTGTTCGTCTGGGAAGAGGCTCGAGTTTGGTGGATCACGAGGACTGAGTCTTGATTGGGCGGTCTCGAATCTCGTTCCATTTTTGAAGCTCTCGGTGAGTCAACTCGGCATTTTCCTTTTGTGAGTTCCTGCTCTGGCTTCGGACCTAGGGGTCATTTGGGTTTGGGTCAGGTCCTGTGAATATTGGATATAACACCCAAAATATAAGTATTGTTTGTATATAGATATGAAAATCGCTATACTTGTAATGAACAGAAGTACATAATTATAAAAATAAGTATTATAAATCCAAAAAAGAGAGATCAAACTATTGAAAGATATTGTGTAGATGTTTGATCACATAAGGAGAAGAAATAGTATTTAGTTTAATTATTGGAAATAATATTGTTTGTGTCAACAATGGTGGTGAAAAAATGTAGAACATGGAGCATATTTCTCTTAAGATTAAGAGAAATGAACCTAAAAAAATATCTTTTTTACAAAGCTAGAGGTCTTATATTTATACAATATAGAGACTTAAATGTTGCTACTAAATTCTATGATTTCCTTTAAATGTGTCTGTTTTGATATTGTCTTTAATGTTGTAACGTCTCTAGTTTGAATCTGATTGGGCCTTTGTTGTTGGACTTGTTCGCGAGTTCGGTGCTCTATCATCCTCCACCTTGCGCTCCCGAGCTGATGACAGGTTCGCTGGTCTTGATGTCCTCAAGCTCGGTGGTCCATCATCCTCCATTTCTCGTTCCCGAGCTGATGACCGGTTCGCTAGTCTTAAAGTTCTCATGGTGGGTCCTTTACTTCCTCTCAAGGTGTCATTATTTGGCCATTAATTCTAGAATTAACTCACAAAATAATCTTATGATAATTAATTCATAAACTTGAATGACAAGTTTATTCCTTTGACCAGGACCATTAATTCATGTATTAAATCACCAACTAATGTCAAGATTTGACCACCTCCTTTGTACAATATGGATCTTCTTGGGCATTGGGAATCGATGGGCCTCCAATGCTCTAGATAAATTTGGTGTGCAGGATCCGGTACCAACAGGTCCCTTCCTCCAGCTTGAGGACGGCTCCTGGTTTGTACCTCAATCCTTTCTCTTCCTTGTTCCTTTATGTCGCTTTGAGTAGCGCGCTAGATCGAAGTTAATCTCTGGGTGTGTCTCCTTCACTTCTTCGATTTCCTCTCTAGGACTAGAATGTGTGCTCCTCTGTTTAAGCTCTCGGTTAAAGTCAAGTGTGGCTTTTGTCTCTAGTCTGTTGCTCTGTGGTTTGCTTTGTGGGTTGTATCTTCATCGATCCGTCAAGATGATTCTTCCTCTTCTTCTGGCTTTTTTTCGGTGACTTGTAGATGCGGCTGTTGTATAGTTTAGGTAAAGGTCTAATTCGCCGAAGGCTTTCTCTCCTCTTCCCCTTCCTTCCTGCGTTGGATTCTGCTCTCTTCGAGCTCGACAATGGGGCTGCATTTTTTTGGTTTCAGGCTAGTTAAAAGTTGTTGAAGTTGCCTTTGTTCTATCTTATGGGTCTGCACTGGTCCGTGGCCCTAGTTGTTGTGGCTCACTCTCCGGTTAGCACCTTCTTCCTCCTCTTGCTTCCTAGGTGTGCTTATGTTGTCACTCTCCGGCCTGCTCTCCCTAGTCACGGTTAGATTGGTTCTCTCCTCTAGTGGCTTGCTTAGAGTCATCTTGGTTTTGCTTCGTCTTTAGCATGGGGGTTTGGATGTTATGCTGATTAATTGAGTTGTACAAGGGTTATCAATTGTCATACTTGGTTGTTGTTGTTGGTGCTAAAGGACTTGTCTAAGTTGGGAAGCTTTGTTTTGCTAGAGCTTGGTCTTAGTTATTTTGGTATTAGGTTAGGTGGTATCGTTTTTTAGATTGTAATTCTTCCCATCATTCCGTCTTCGGTGCCCACAGCCTCGGAGTTTCACAGACACCATCCTCATCTTTGGTAGAGTGAAGTTTTTGAAGCTTTCTCAACAATTGATCTCCTTCAAGTCTATCAATAGGTTCCTAAGTATCCTTTCTAGTATCCTCTCTTTTATTTATGTTCTCCACTCCCTGTGGCCCATATCCAGCCGATGACCCTCTTCTTGCCTCTCCTAATCAATGTGAATCTCGTTCGGCATATTGGCGGCAACTTGTTGGCTCTTATTTTGGTTGCTAATGGTGTTGCTTATTGTCGTATTTTAATTATCATGTAACTCTTCCACAGCATTTCAATAGATTACCTTTTAACAAAAAAAAAAAAATTGCTACTTTTTTCCTATTAGCCACTTAATTGCATTCCTACGCATATGGTAATGGGAGTAGTATATTAATTTTTCATCTGTTAGGACCGCATAGGTAAATCACGCCTATCCAAAATTGCATTCCTTTGATATAAAATATAAAACTTTATAGGGTAATTATTCTACTTCGATAAATATAAGATGGAAGAATCATTTGTAGTATTGTCTACTATAATAAAGCAATGGTGGAATCTATTATGAGATATATAAATGCAGAAGAAACGGAGAAAAGAGTAAACTAAATAAAGGAAAGAACAAGAATGGTTGTTTTCACGAAAAGCATGCAATGGTTAACCATTAAAATGAGTTGTTTCATCCTGGCGTCTTCCTCTATTTAGTGATTGAGAGATTGTTTGTTGTCTTTTTGCATTCTGAAGGAGGAAGGGGTCATAGAGACTAGACATTGGAGGAGATTTCCCTCCTCGTCAGAGGTTTGGTAATCACGTGTCTCCGAAGTCTTGTCATCTTAGGTACGTCTTGAACATTCTTTGTTAAAGATTTTTTTTCTTTTCGATTAGTGGGGTGTCCGGACGAGGTCCAGTTAATCATCCTCAAAACAAGTGTAGCCATTGAGTAGTCTCCTCTATATTTTTTAATGGTTAAATGATGATATCATTTTGACCTGCCAAACGAACGTGAATAAGTTTCCGGTGGAAAGTTTATTTAAGGGAAACAAGTTTACGTCTTATCCCAGATTTATAACCACCACCATCGCATGGTTAAATTGTTTGGTTGTTTTAGTTGGATTTTGGATGACAATGAGAGTTTAAATTTCTTTTTTTCATTCTTTTCTGCTTTCTAAAAATTTAACGTGGGTTATATTATTTTCTCATCTTAAATTGAAAGCATATATAAGAATTTTACTGCAAATTTTTGGGATCATCTGTCTATTTTATTGTTTTTGACCACTACTACGATTTTGTAAATTATCACATCTCTTATTTTCTTTATACAGTTTTAAGTAAAAGGGAAAATCCTACATTTTAGGGTAGTCAAAATTTGTCTAATACTTCATGAATTATGAGTAAAAATTAACTAGAAGTTTGAACATTTGGGAGCAAGATCAACAACAACATTGGCTTTATCACTTTATAATTGATGAATCCTAATTAAAAACACTTTTTAATTGTTTTCCTCAAACATGTTTTGCTTATACCTTCCATGTTTTGAAGAATGGAAGATTCAAACATGCTCTCAAACTCGGGAAATTTTGGATTCATGGGAAAACAACCAATGGTTCCCCAATCTAATTCGGGAAAAACTATTTCTCCTCCTTCTAATATGCACCACCACCATAGTGCTTCTCTAGATGATCTTCTCATAGAGGAGCAACCAGCTTGGCTCGAAGAGCTCTTAAGTGAGCCAGCATCACCTAAGATGAACAAAGGCCATAGACGTTCAGCTAGTGATACAGCTGCTTACTTGAACTCAATGCCTTTTAAGGAAGATGATCTTATGCAAAGTCATGTTCATGGTCCTTCTTGGCGATTCCAAAACATTAACCATCATGATGATATGTGGCAATTGTCTAACACTAATGGAACTAATATCCAAAGGCATATGTCACGTGGAGGTGTAAATGTAGTAGGGACCTCAGCGTCTAAATCGGCTGAAAAACAAGGAAACAAAATGAAAGAAGGAATTAACACAAAACCAGATAGTCCTGGATCAAAGACTGACTCTAAGCGTATCAAACAGTAAGATGTCTTTATCCTTTAACGTTAATTTGATTTTCATTATAAAAAAGCTCATGTGTACAGTGTCCATTCCGGTTTTCTGATTGGTGTTTTTTGGTTTTTAATTTTAATTTTTGACTTATGAAAATGATATCCAAACTAAAATCAAATCTATAATGGATGGTTTGGTACGGTTTCAGTTTGAACTTGGGTTTAAGTCAAATATATCATTAATTTTTAAAGAAACTTTGGTTTTAGATTGTTTTTTTTAATAGGTTCAAATTCAGATTTGATTTCTCAGATATAGAAAAAGTGAATCCATTTAAACCATACTAGGATGTTTTTATTTTATTTTTATTGAATATTTTGGTTCAGATCGGATCGGTTTTTCCTCATTGAATACCTCTTATGTGTGTGTACCTATGACCTTGAATGACAATAGTTTTTAGAGTAGTTTTTGGTATTAGATTTTCCAAAAATCTAATTTCTTGTCATTCATGATTTTAGACAGTGGATTTCCTATAAATAGGAAATCTAAATTTTGATTTTTTTTACATTAGTGAAAAGAATCCAGAATCTCACTTATAGAAGTTTATAGGAGATTTTGAAAACTAAAATCTACAGAAAACCAAAAAACAAAAACCAAAAACCAAAAATCAAAAACCAAAAACCAAAAGCCAAAAAACCACTAAAAACTATCAAACATTCATAACTTAAACAAAAATAAACATTTGTTTTATCAATCTTTCCATAATTATTTATTATTTCGTGACCATTTTTTTCTGATGCGGCTTAATCACTAAAAATGCAGTCAAAACGCTCATCGAGCACGTCTGAGGAGACTTGAGTACATATCTGACCTCGAAAGAACCATCCAAGTGCTACAAGTAAGATTTGAAAAACACATGTACTCCTTAGAAGTTTTTCAATTCCATTAATAACATTAAACATTAGTTTAAATATGATGGTTTCTCTTTCAACAGGTTGAAGGATGTGAAATGTCATCTGCAATTCAATACTTGGATCAGCAATTAATCATGCTTAGCATGGAAAATAGAGCTTTAAAAAACCGTATGGATAGTTTAGCAGAAATCCAAAAGCTTAAACATGGTATGTATAACCTTTAACATCTCTAAATTTTTATTTTTTGGTCTTGTGAAATTATAATATATATTGGATTGGTTAATACAGTGGAGCAACAATTGCTTGAGAGAGAGATAGGAAACTTGCATTTTCGACGACAGCAACAACAACAACAACAACCATAACAAAACTAAAAACAAGTGCCACTAATTCAACAAAATCAATACAACAAGTACCAATCACCGGTCACACAAGAACCAGATTCTCAATTTGCAGCCTTGGCTATATGATTTATATGATCTTTTCTTGCTCTTTCTTTATGTCCATACACCATAGATAAACCCATGATGAGAAAAGCCTAATGTGGTTGTTAACATTTTCCTCTAATGTATTTCTCTAGTTATGACAAGTCAGAGAATCTACTGTCGAGAAACAACTTCGTTCAAGTTGTGTTGTAACATGTAATTCTTTTTGTTCCGTTTATTATATATAAAAATAAATAAATATTTTTGGACATTTTTTTACTACCTATACTTAGGGGTGGGCAAGATATCCGGGATCCGAGATCCGATCCGGGATCCGCTCCGATCTGATCAGAAAAACCGGATATCCGAGGTGTCCGGATCCGAATTTGGATATTTTATTTTGAAAATCTGGATATCCGGATCCGATCCGGATCCGTTTTATGTATAGTTTTTATTTAAAATATATGTATAATGTTTATATATATAGTATATAATAAATTGAAATTGATGTAAAATATCACAAAAAATAAATTTTATTTGAAATTTTTTTGTATTTTTAAAATCTTACATAGTAAATATGTTCAAAAATGTTTATAAAAATTAATTTAAAATATTTTATATGATATTTTTATTTTTTTTTAATTATTTTTAATAAATTTATATTATTATTTTAAGATTTTAAGCTATTTTTGGCGGATCCGGATATCTGTGGATATTAACGGATCCGGATCCGGATAATTATTTCTCGGATCCGGATACCTTAAAAATCCCGAATATCTGATCCGTACCCACCCCTACCTATACTCACGCATATTACCTAGTAATAAAGTTATTAGATGGTAATGGATTGCAGCAAAAAAAAAAAAAGGAAATATATAATCATTTTAGGGGCATCGAATTTAGCAAAAATATATTGTAGTAAAGTGGTTGTACTCACTATCGTAGGCATGAAGTGCTGAGTTCAAGGCTCTCTAGTTGCATAAACTATCTTTTTTAGAAAACTATGTGTAAAACACGCTTTTTAACTTTATTTTGTAGTTAATTTTTTTTGTATCTTGGGGATGTAGTTTTCACCTTCATACTTCTTATCAATGAAAAATGATTTTCATCATTGATTTCTCCAAGGTTCTTTGCAATGTTAATGTCGCATGCACTTATAAATGTTTTGTGAACGTCCTCCTCTTTCTATGTTTATTCTGCAATTCGAAGTAGCTATCAATTACACCACTTGAGAAATCGAAACGGAAATGAATGCTGAGAGGACCAATACAAGAAGTGATGAACTAAGTATTTTGTATATTTCATCCAAAGTCCAGAAATTTTCTTCCTCTTCAATTCCAAAATTGCACAAATAAAAAAAGGTCAAATATTGTTCTAGTTGGTGATGGGAATTACCTTCCTATCACACATGTTGGATCAGCTAGCCTTCCTTCAACCTTATGTAACCTCCCCTTAAAAGATATTCTCACTATAAGAAAAATGGACATTGATAGCTTACGAAAACTGCTATTATACCGGTATAATAGCGTTATTACAAACACTGTGACAGCCGGAACTATAATAGGGTCACCTCATATGATAGCATTTTGTGTTAGCGCTATTATTGATTCTTCTATCATAGCGTTACATAACTGCTGTAATATATTATTTTATAGCTCATTTAAATTGTTGTAGTATATTATTACATAGCTCATTTAAATTGTTGTAGTATATTATTACATAGCTCATTTAAATTCTTGTAATATATTATAATATAACTTATTTATATTGCTGTAATATATTATATCGTAGCTCATTTAAATTGCTATAATATATTATACCGTAGCTCATTTAAATTGTTGTAATAATATAGCTTATTTATATTGCTGTAATATATTATATCATAGCTCATTTAAATTCTTTTAATATATTATAATATAACTTATTTATATTGTTGTAATATATTATATCGTAGCTCATTTAAATTGCTATAATATATTAGACCGTAGCTCATTTCAATTGTTGTAATAATATAGCTTATTTATATTGCTATAATATATTATATCATAGCTCATTTAAATTGTTATAATATATTATATCGTAGCTCATTTAATTTGCTGTAATAGATTATCTCGTAACTCATTTATATTACTTTATATTATCTCGTAGCTCATTTATATTACTGCAAATGGAGGCTGCTGTAATATAATTTTGATAAAAATTTAAAACGTCCTATTAATAGAAAATTTACAAAAATTCGATAATTTCAACATTTTTAAAAAATATTCCAGAAATCATCCAAAATCATCTCAACATACATTACAAGTCTCAACCATGTCTTAAACTAACATCATAAGTACTTAAAGAGTCTTAACAATAATCCCAACAATACAGGATCCAACACTCGAATTATATGATTAAACTTTTATAAGGAAATTGTATTGTTAAATAGAATATTCATAAAAAGATGTACATTGCCCAGAATGATCAAAAAGTCACCCCCTTTACAAAGCATTAGAGGACTATATTTATACATAATCGAGAGTTAAATGATGCTAATTAATTCTATGATTCTCGTCCGTTTTGATTCTGCTTTAATTGTCATAACATCTTGACTTTTGAACTTGACTGAGATTTCTTTGGGATTTTATTCCTTTAACTTGCTAGATGTTCGTCGCTCCGGAAACCCTCGCCTCGTTTCTCCGTACTTTTTGGCGGTTCGCCAGATTTAATCCATTTGACCCGAATTTCATTATGGTGACATAGCGGACACGTGTCTGTATTCTTCAGATAATAGATCTTCGGTGCGGGATTCGTTACCAATAATCGTTTTTGCATATCCGTTCATTTCATTTCTTGTACCCATTTTTATTTCCATGCGAGATAGCTAGTTACATCATCATCTTTTGCTATTCTTGCTATATCATGATCTTTTACACCCAAAATGTTTTAGTCGCTTTAAATTATCAATTAAACCATTCATTTTTTACTTTTAGACTTTTAGTAATAAATCCTTAAAACAATAAAACTAGTATAAAACCGTCACTGTTTTTAATGAATTTGGCGCGAGGGTAATGTCGTTAGTGGCCAGCTACACTATCAAAATTAATTCCCAAGAAAAAAAAATCATATATAAAAAAAAGTAACAGCACTCGCAAAGTCCAAATCTCACGCGCCACTCTCTAAAAGGTCCCTAGAGGATTAGCCATTACTGATTTCTTCACGTGATTACGTTTAATTCCTCGAAACAACACTCTTTCTCTTTCTCACCTCTTTTTTCTTAATTTTCTCGGGAAAATTTTCAACCAATTTTTCTTCTTCCTAAACTGAAATTGAATTTTGTTCCAAACACTAACGAAGCTCACCACACAACAATGCTACTACTACTACTACTACTACCTTCTCTTTCCAAATCTAGCTTCGTTTCTAGGTTTTAACCGGCGCCGGCGAATCTGAATCGATTCAGATCATGCACGGTCTTAGCCGTCTTGGTAACGGCAGCACCAACGGTCGTGTCAGTGTTGCATCACCGCCATCTTCGCCACGAATTCGTCACAGCAGAGGAAAAACACTCGCCGGCGAAGGCGGTTACAGATCGGAGAAGCAAGGAATTGGAGAGAGAGTTGTGTTTCTACTCTTCTCTACAGTTTTTAGACG
>CM051364.1:12878116-12903116 GCA_028015245.1 Cardamine occulta | reverse complement strand
CCATCATATTATTTCTCTCATGGCAGCTATAACCTCTATATTCTTTTGCTTTTCATTAATATCCTTTTTTCATTAAATCTTGTCAATTAATATTTGTAAATATTTAATTAGAGAAGGTAATATTTGAATATTTTGTGTGATAAATCTTGACATTGCATTTACTTTTATGCTATTTAAAAAAATATTGTTTCAAAATGTTCAAAAATTCTGGTTTTATGATATATGATGTCTGATGTATTTCCTCCCATCTTTAACGACAAGCTACTATACTGACAAACACAAATCTGTTAAAAGAAGAAAGAAGAAGGCAAAATTATCATTTTTCCTTAAGAAAAAATATAATATCAAATCATGACTCCACGTATACATGTCTATCTCATTGCTATACTATACTTCCTCCGTTTCATATTAGTTGTCGTTCTAGACTTTAAAACTCGTTTTATATTAGTTGTCGTTTGATGTTTTCAATGCATATGTTTGATAAGATTTCCAATTTTATCGCTCTTGTTTTAATGTCTTGACCAATGAAATAATATCAAATAAACATTAACTAGGGATAAAACTGAAAAGTTAAATGTTTTCTTAATATGTGTGAAACAATTTTAAAGGACAACTAATTGAAACGGACAGAGTATTAATATAAATCCATTTCCTTCAATTTCTATTTATGTTACAACAAATATTAGTATTATATTGACTTTTATCTTTGGTCTACATTAATTATTTGTTCTCATATAAATTAGCAAATCCGGCTCGGATATGTAGGTCCAACGCCTTTAGTATCAATCGTGAAAAAAAGGGAACTCCACGTTTCCTTATAAAACTACCACATTTACAACAACCCCGTTTTAATGTATTGTTTTGAAAACTACTACTAAAACAACTCACGGATTAATCCAAAATTAAAAAACCTTACGGATTTACATGTTCTTTAATCTTTTAGATGTAACAGTAAAAATAAATAAATAATGTCGGATCCAACATTAGGCTTAGACATTGAAACTTGGGATACCTCGAATGAGCCTAGCAACTTGGAGAAATAAATAAATAAAAATATAAAAGTATTTAGAAGGCTGTCAATTTCTCAATATACTAAAAAATCGTAGTAAATCTATAAATATATTAATATGTTAATGCCTAGTAAATGTACTATCCACCTAACACTTAAGTTTGGTGTATTGGTCAAAATTATATTCCAAAAATATTCCCAAGAAAAAAAACCGGGAAACCGATAAATCAAGTTTTCCAAGAGAAAAGTAGAAAAGCCAAACCAGACAAAACGGGTCAAAACATCTTCAAAACGTCGTCGTTTAGTCCACGTAGACTTCACAAGTCTACCTTTTGACCGGTTATAACAGGTAAACTTAAATTCTCCGTCTTTTTTACCAGACCCGTTGAAACACCGTTAAAGTGTTCCGTTTCTCTGTCACTATAAATTGCAGCTTCTTCACTCAATCTATTTTTTTTCCTTTTTTTCTTCCCACTCTTAGTCTCCTATAAATCTCTCCGTCTTCTCTTCTTCTCATTTCACGGTGACTTCACCGGAGAAGATTATCATCTCCTCCGCCGCCTCCGACGACTTTTTTTCATTCTATAAACTCCAGAGGTTCGATTCCTATCTCCCTTACAAACAAACTCACTTAGATTTAGTTTTATTTGGTTCTGTTCATATCTCGATTCGATTTCGTTTTGTAGATTTTAGATCTGGTCTTTGTAGCTTATTTGAAGTTGACTTTGTGTCTCTCATGGATCTTGATCTGTCTATGTTTTATTAGAATAGCTTAATTTTGTGGAAGCAGAATAAATCATTTTTAATTATGGATGGAATGTGTTAATTTTCTTGAATATTTATTAAAATGATTTTTCTTATTTTGTTATATGGATTTAGTATAAGTTATTTTCGCGTGTTCCAACAGCATAATAGTTTTAAATTAAAAAAAAAAAAAACAACATAAGAGTTTTATTTTTATTTTTGTTTTTTTAATTGTTTGGATTAGCGGTTACAAAACTGTGTTTATAAAGTCAACTAATGTTATAATGACAATATCTTGTAATAATCTCGTTAATATTTAATCTTGATTAGATCTTAATTCAATTAAAAACCAGAAATGGAGAGTGGTGGATTAAGAGCTGTGAGTTCACACTGTTCTTTGTCTGAAATGGATGATCTTGATCTGACTCGAGCATTAGACAAACCAAGATTGAAGATTGAAAGGAAGAGATCTTTTGATGAGAGGTCAATGAGTGAATTATCAACTGGTTATAGTAGACATGACGGTTTACACGATTCGCCACGAGGTAGATCGGTGCTTGATACGCCTCTTTCTTCGGCTAGAAACTCCTTTGAGCCTCATCCTATGATGGCTGAGGCTTGGGAAGCTTTAAGAAGGTCCATGGTCTTCTTCCGTGGTCAACCCGTTGGTACTCTTGCAGCTGTTGATAATACTACTGATGAGGTCTTAAACTACGATCAGGTAACAATCTGCAAAATGTTTGTTTAAGTTTCATGGACTTGTATCTCAATTATTGATTGGTTTCACAATGTTTTGTGGTTTGTTGTAGGTGTTTGTGCGGGATTTTGTACCGAGTGCTTTGGCGTTTCTGATGAATGGTGAACCGGATATAGTGAAACACTTTTTGCTAAAGACACTTCAGCTTCAAGGTTGGGAGAAACGTGTGGATCGGTTTAAGCTAGGAGAAGGTGTGATGCCTGCAAGTTTCAAGGTGCTTCATGATCCTATCCGCGAAACGGATAACATTGTTGCGGATTTTGGTGAAAGTGCGATTGGACGAGTGGCTCCTGTAGATTCAGGGTTCTGGTGGATCATTCTTCTCCGCGCTTACACTAAATCTACTGGAGATTTGACTCTTTCAGAGACACCAGAGTGTCAAAAGGGAATGAAACTTATACTGTCTTTGTGCTTAGCTGAAGGGTTTGATACGTTTCCGACTTTGCTTTGTGCTGATGGATGTTCTATGGTTGATCGAAGAATGGTAATTTAGGCCGTTCTTGATTAGAACTTATTGTCGTTTCTTGGTTTAATTGGTTATCAAAATTGATTTGTTTTATGTTTTTGGATTTGAAGGGTGTTTATGGGTATCCTATTGAGATCCAAGCGTTGTTCTTCATGGCTTTGAGAAGTGCCTTGTCGATGTTAAAGCCCGTTGGAGATGGCAGAGAGTTTATTGAGAAGATCGTTAAGCGACTTCACGCTTTGAGCTTCCATATGCGCAATTACTTCTGGCTTGATCACCAGAACCTCAATGACATTTACAGGTATATACTTATTTGCATTTAAATGATATATATAAACTCTGAAAAGCTTCTAAAATCTCATACAACTTTTTCTTGAAAGGTTCAAGACTGAAGAATACTCGCACACTGCGGTGAACAAGTTCAATGTGATGCCAGATTCGATACCTGAGTGGGTTTTCGACTTCATGCCTCTCCGTGGAGGCTACTTTGTGGGCAACGTAGGACCCGCTCATATGGATTTCAGGTGGTTTGCTCTTGGCAATTGCGTCTCAGTACTCTCTTCATTAGCCACTCCAGATCAGTCCATGGCCATTATGGACCTTCTTGAGCACCGGTGGGAGGAGCTTGTAGGTGAGATGCCTCTTAAGATTTGTTATCCTTGCCTCGAGGGCCATGAGTGGCGTATCGTCACTGGCTGTGACCCCAAGAACACACGGTGGAGCTACCATAATGGTGGATCTTGGCCAGGTCTATTTTCTTTCCCTGATTGAATAAGACATTTATTTGGTTTTCCGGTTTGATATGGTTGGTTATGAAGAATAGACCCGGATAGGAACAAAAACAACTCAGTTTGGTTTGGATTTAGAAATTTTTAGTTCGGTTTAGGATTGGTTTTGGATAAATAACTTAAAAAATGGAACTAAATACTTAATTTTAGTTAATATTATATATGTTTAGAATAATTAAAATATTTTTTGATAGAATTGGTTTAAAATTTAATGTTCTAGTGAATTTTTCGTATATTTTGTTTGGTTTGGTTGCACTACATTTTGGTTTCGCCTCAGGTTATTCAATATAAAAGTTTAGTTTTTATTTAGTTTTAAATAACATTTGATTCGGTTCGGTTTCAGTTTTGCTTCGAGAAATTTTAGTTCGGTTCTATATTTATGTCATATGACCGCATTTTGTTTATATTTTGTTTTGAAAAGTTGTGAGTGATAAATTTGTCAAAACGTTTCAACAATGGTTTAAATTCTGACCGCCATTTTGTTTCTCTGCCCAATGTTGCAGTTCTGCTATGGCAGCTAACGGCAGCGTGCATTAAGACAGGGAGACCGCAGATTGCAAGACGCGCGATTGACCTCATAGAATCACGTCTTCACAGAGACTGTTGGCCAGAGTATTACGACGGTAAGCTTGGAAGGTACGTTGGAAAACAAGCTAGAAAATACCAAACTTGGTCAATCGCAGGTTACTTAGTGGCTAAAATGTTGCTAGAAGATCCTTCACACATTGGTATGATCTCTCTTGAAGAAGACAAATTCATGAAACCTGTTATCAAGCGATCTTCATCTTGGCCGCAACTCTAAAAAACCCGCTTTCGGATTTTGTTCCGGTTTCTATATTTGCCACGATATGATTTTTTGCTGTTGTTTGTATGATAATTGTTGTTGAAAACTTGTTCCGAGACATAGACTTGATTGATTGCTTTCTTCCTTGCTTTGCAAGTAAGAAGAAGAAAATGGAAAAAGCTCGTTTGCGTTTTAATCAACATTACACTTTTCTATTTCATTTGGCGCAATTGCATTCGACAAGTAGTCATAATATAACTTTAGCTAAGGGTTTACACGTTTGTAGATGTTTATGTTAAAACCTTCTCTACTTATCGTTTTAATTTTTGGGTTTCTTATAGACCCACTTAGACTAATAATGTCTATGATGAAGAGGATCTTTAGCAAGTAGATTGAAGATCATTGACCTTTATTTAGAAAAAAAGGAAACTATTTCTTAGAAGAGCAATAAATGATCAAGATGTTTACTTATAGAGAAGTAATGAGGATGAGTTAAGAGACGTTATACAAACGGCAAACCTAATTATTTGCATTGATATTTATTAATGAGAAGACTCCAATGGCTTCAGAGACTCCTCAAAAGTCAAAACAATGTCATCTTGATAACGGACACTAAGGGAAACAGAAGTTGGGCCACAACAAGACACATCCCATGAAACAAATGGAAAAGAACACAGCCCAGGAGCAGAAACAATCCACAAAACAAATATCATCAACGCAGCAACAATCACCTCTGCAAAAGGATGAAAACAGAGGATCTGTGAGTAACGGTACGGAGATCCTCATCAGCAATCGATTTGCTGCACTGGAACAAGAAATGACACCTTGACAAGACATATTGCATTTAGTGTTTTGGGTACTCCAATTGCAAACAATATATATTCCAACTACAATGTAACCAAAACCTTAAGTGAAATAGAATGAAGCAAAAGACTTCTTTTTCCATTTCCAAGTTTTAAGCTTTTCTTTCATGGTATAAGAGCTATGACCTTACCTACGGAAGTGTATTCTCCCCCTGCGCTCAACATCTCAAATTGTGTTACCCTGAAGCTAATAGAGAAGAACTACATTTTCTAGAAGTCTCAGTTTGATTTCTTTCTTGTCGGTCAGAATCTACTATGATTCATCATATGAACGTTTGCAAAGCCAGCTCCAATTCTTCCGGTTCCAAACATAGGTGGTGTTGTTGGGCTTTTGTAAGCTCAATTCAATTTCTTATTAGTATGATATTATCTGTTTTGGGCCAATTTGCTAAGCCCGCACGGATTTGTTTTTGGACTCTTTCCCAAAACGTCTCATTTTAATTGGAGATTAACTTAACTTATATATTAGACATTTATTTTTTAATCTTTTGATGTGAGACATTGGTTTAGATCCAAACTATCCTCCCCTCAAACCAAGAATCACGAACCGTAGCCTCCCCTCCAGCGAAACTTTGGCACCTAAGCATCGGCACCCCTTAATCGCTAGGTCATTTTAAGGGCTCCTCCCACAAGAAAGATGCATGCCCACACTACTTCCTAGGTCAACTTTTCTGAACTTCGCTTTGATACCACTTGTTAGGCTTCTGCAAGCCCAAGTCTACTCTTTATTAGTATGATATTATCCGCTTTGAGATAATTTGCCAAGCCATCACATATTTGTTTTTGGGCTTCTTCCCAAAAAGCTTCTTACTAATTAGAGATTAACTTGACTTATATATTAGATATTTATTTTCTAATCTTTGGATGTGGGATGCTGGTTTATATCCCAACATGTGTTGATACAGAAACTCAAAATCTTGACTATCACTCTTGGTACATATTTGACCAAGTTGTACAAGCTTGGATCTTGGGCTCTCTCTCTCAAGACATACTTGGAGAAGTGGTTGGAGCTGCTACTTCATAAGAGGTATGGTTAGCTTTAGCTAAACATTTTAACAGGGTTTCATCTTCTCGTCTATTTGAACTGCAAAGGAAACTTTAAGCTATTGAGAAGAATGAAAAACCTATGGCTTAGTATCTTAAAGATATTAAAAGTGTGTGTGAACAACTGTCTTCTACTGGCAATCCAGTCAATGAGAAAATTAAGATATTTGCTGTTCTACATGGTCTTGGTAGAGAGTTTGAACCTATGAAAACATCTATCGAAGGAGGAATGAATGCCTCTTTTGAGCCAACTTTTAAGAATATCATCCCAAGACTAACCAGATATGCTAATAGACTGTCAAGTTATGAAGCTAATACTAATGTGTCCCCTCATTTAGTTTTCAACACAATCAGGTTTGATTCACCAAATTACTACCAGGATAATTACAGAGGAAAAAGAAATTTGTATGGTAGATTTGGCAACAGTCGAGGAAGATGATCCTTTAGCACTAGAGGACGAGGTTTCCATCAACAAATTTCCATCAATTCTGGCTCCTCAACCTCGTCTTCACTAGACAACATGCATGTATGTCAGATTTGCGGGATGCTTGGCCACCCTACTCTTAAATGCTGGCACCGTTTCAACAACAACTACCACTACGAGGAGCTGCCAAATGCCATAACAACTATAAGGATCACAAACATAACTGATCATGCAGCACAAGAATGGCATCCAGACACTAGGGCATCAGCTCACATCATGAACTCACCAAGTCACCTGCAACAACCTCAGCCTTATATGGGTTCAGACTCAGTTATGGTTGTAGATGGTTATTATCGTCTCATTACTCACATAGGAAAGGAAGCATCAACAAGAGATAAGAAATGCCTCAAAAATTTATTCTCGAGGTGGAGGTGTTTGTTGTATGAAGTATAGACTTCATGAGACCATTCCCATCTTTTTATGGAAACCAATAGATCTTAGTTGCTATGGACTATGTTTCCAAGTGGGTCGAAGCGCTAGCCCCACTAATGATGCTAAGTTTGTGATCAAGATGTTCAAGATAATCATTTTTCCACGATTAAGGATACCAGAGTTGTGATAAGTGATGGACTATCTCATTTCATCAACAAGGTTTTCGAAAAACCTATTGAAAAAGAAAGGCGTGAGATCAAAAGTCGCTACACCTTACCATCTTCAGACAAGCAGTCAAGTTGAGATCTCTGACCGAGAGATTAATGGTATCTTGGAGAAACCGGTAGGCAAGACACGTAAGGATTGGGCTGCAAAGCTAGATGATGCTCTTTGGGCATATAGAACGGCCTACAAGACTCCCATTGGAACCACACCATTCAATCTATTGTATGGTAAGGAATGTCATCTCCCAGTGGAGTTAGAGTACAAAAGATTATAGGCTACAAAGCTGATGAATTTTGACATGAAGACCGCAGCATAGAAGCGTCTAGTTCAATTGAACAAGCTATATGAGATTCATCTGATGCTTATGAGAGTTCCCAGATAAGACCAAAGCACTACATGAAAAGAAGATCATTCGGAGAAAATTTGCAGAAAATGATAAGGTGCTATTATTTAATTCTCATTTGAAAAAATTTCAATGAAAACTTTGTTCTAGGTGCCGGATCCATTCATCATCAAAGAAGTAAAGCCATATGGTGCAGTAGTCCTTTAAGATCACAACAAAGGCCAGTTCACTATGAACGGTCAGAGACTCAAGCCGTATCTTGCATATACAACACCATATAAGGGGGAAACAATTCCCCTTACAGACCCCGTTCAAGCCTAGCGGCACAATACGGTCGAGCTAATGACCAAAAATAAGCGCTTAGTAGGAGGAAATCCACCAAGGTGTTTCTGTATCTACTTTCATATTTTCATATTAAAAATTTTAGTTTTTTTCGTTTTTTATACTAAAAAAAAAGTTGTCCATAAGATCAATGCGTGGGTATTCATCTTGGTTTTCCTAGTCTTGTATCGATCGATTATCATAGTGATCAATCGATCCTTGCTGTGATGTGCGTTTCTTCATTTTTAGGTCATGTATGATCGATTAAGAAACAAAATCATCGATCGATCACTTTTATAACCATGAGTCGTTGAAATCTCATGTGGCTGTACGATCGATTGATCATCTCATTGATCAATCACTTGCATTACCGTGAAAGTCTGCAACCTCCTATCTGTGACTGATTGATCGATCCTTTCCATATATCGATCGATCTCAGGTACGTCTTCTTCGCACTTAAGCTGAACTGGAAAGGCCATGTAAACCAAAATCTACTAAAGCTGAACTGGATTTAACCGGTTAAGGGTATTGAAATTATGATTTTAGGAGACCCTCTTCTTCTCCTTTTACGATTTTCTTCATCTTCTTCGTTTAAGAATACCCAAAATTCTAAATCTCCATTGAAGCACCCAAACCTCAATGCTTAGTGGATTTCAACAATTTTTGGCTCTATTTCACACGATTTTTTGCCATCTGTCCACTTCAAGTACTCTTGTTTTCGATCTACAAAGGTATGAGCTCAAAGTCACCTCTTATTTTGGGTGTATTTGTTGAAACTCGAATTCATCTCTCACTTTAGCATTCACCTTGTTAATGAGTAATTGAAATTGGGTTCTTGTCTAGGATGATGTTTCAAACTCGTTTCAACTTGTAATTTCTGGATTACTTGTGAATTATGACAACCTTTTGAGTTTATGGTGAAATCAAAAAGAATTTGTTAATCACTCTTGTTTTGAAAACGAATTTGTTTGTATTCTTGGTGTTCTAATGCTGATTAATGAATGGTATGTTTCATATGGTGATTACATTTGGTTTCAAGAGATAATGGGTGATGCTTTCTTTATTGTAGGTGTGACAAGAAATGGAAAAGGACTTGCGGTTGAGGATGACGAAGGCAAAGAAGAGGGACTTAGAACGAAATTCAAGAGCATTGATCGAACATACTATTACAACAACGCATGGACGTGAGCATGTGATATCCACTTGAGACCCTTCACCGGAAAGATGGATAAACATGATAAACAGTTCGTTAAAGCAATGGAAAAGGTGACAATTGAACCAACGCGTTTTGCTAGTGAGTATGTATTGGAGCGACTTAGATTACTCAAGGATGTGGAGCTAGTGTTTAGAACATGGGTTTCAGAAAACTGTATCGGCTTTGTCATCACACACACCCTGGGTTGGTGCATGATGCGATTCAGGATAACTCTAAAGACCTAGAGCATGGAGCATGGATGGGACATGAAGCTATGGACGAGCAAGGAGCTAAAGAAGCATGGAAAACCCTTCTCGGACCCAAGACTTATCTCCGGACCATTGAGTTAACCCAAGATATTGGAGTTTTGCTACACCAAGCATTAACTCAAGAGGATCACTTGAGCTACCAAGGTTATATCAAGACTTCTCTGGTTGAGATACACGCCCAAGATGCCTAGCAAATGGTCATGGGATTTACTCACACCATTTTTCCTTTCTCTTTGTTTTTTTCCAAGTGGTTTTTCGAAAAAGGCTTTTAATGAGGTTTGTGGTTCTCAAGCACATCTATGCCATTTTTTAAGCCCGATTCATCACCGGCCCATTATCATCTCTTAGGCGTGGCTTATGTCTTATTTCTATGCATTTATGAATTTAAACTCTTGTCTTTAATGTTTGTATTGTTCCAAGTTGTTGTGTCCCGAGGCATGTCTCGTGACCAACTCCTCGCCTTCTATTCTTTTCTCCTTTATATCCTTTGCGGCATCTATTGATCCCTTTCCCCTTGTTCTTTTCTTGTTTGTCAAGTCTAGATCGCGTTCATCATCCTGTAACTTCTCTATGGCGAAATTGGGGCGTGATTCCTCTATGGAATCGCATCAGTGTGGGAGTTTATTGCAACTTATCGTCTCACTTATGATGATCCTAAGAACCCGGTGGCGAGCCAAGGAAAACTCACATTCTTGTTCAAGAAGAAGTTTTGCTCCCTAACTCTCTACGATTTTTGTGACATCTACGGGTTTATTCACGGGGAAGAAGTCGTTTTACAAAGATTCAAAGACTCAACTAAATTCTGGAATTTGATAGGGATAGGGCGTTATACTTTAAAAGAGGCTAAGATTGCAGCCATTGAGCTATCTGCGCACGCAGACGACGATGAAATACCACAACAGTCTATAGACAAGCATCATCACTCTCCATCTCTGTAACCATACCATCTCCTGCCATCCGATTCCAGCCATTACAACTTACCACCAGTTCCACCACTGGGTGCTGAAGCTTACAGACAACAATGGATCATTGACAAAAGGCGCACCAACAACGCGATGCTCCACAAGATATGGAGAGCAATCTCTAAGATTAGACCATGCACTTGTGCCTCTCATCCCCAAGTCCAAGAAGACAATGATCATGAGACTGATTTGAACGACCAAGAGAGTGAAAAGAACAGTAAGTATTCAGAATATGCCACACAATCTGGTGGAGAAGCCAACTCTCATTCTTCTGGTCACACCACAAATAGCCACTTCAGCAGACATAGGAAAAATTCAGGACAGAGCTAGTGCTCCAACGAGAGCCCATCCAACTGCCACTGATATTTGGTACCACACTACTTTCCCTTGTCTTATACCATCTTTTGCTTCATTTTGCAATTTTTTAGATGAGAACCAGTTCCAAAATTCCCATTTATTTATTCAAAAAAAACAAAAAAAAGACAGAGAAAACTCAAAGTTTTGGTTTGGTTTGTGTTTAGATGGATGGTCCGAATGGTCGGGAAACTATGTATGCTTTAGTTGGTCTGTGTCTCAATATGATTTTGCATAATGACTTGCATCCATTCATTTTACTGGAAACCAAAACACTTGCACCACCTCATCAAATAGCCATTAAAGCCAAACCCATAACATGATTGACATTCCCTTGGTGAGAGTACACATATATGCTAATGAATGTTAAAAGGTTGATTCTTTGATTCTGAAACTTCTTTGTGATCTCGGGATTAGATTACAGATTAGTTTGCGATGGCTATAGCGAAGTACGATGAAGTATGATTTCATTTGAGTTTTCACCGTACTTCTTTTGGGATCATGTCTTGATACTTTGGAGAAGATTTCTAGTCCCTTTCTCTTTCTTTTATTGCAATATAATCATTTTTTCTTCAATCTCTTTTGCTGTTTCTTTCACTATGTGTGAGTAGTTTTTTAATTGGATTTTAAGGGTTCTAAGTAGGAGATACACTGATTTAATGATTCAACTGTTAGTTTAAATTCTCTATATGTTAGTTCTTTGATTCACATGCTCTTAATGCTAAAATTGGCCTGATCTTCTGGTTTTAGATTATAGGTTTTTCTATGCATCAAAAGTGTTTGATAGAATGCCTAATCTTGTGTTCATGTTCAAGAATGACACTTAATTGTTGAATTTTGATTTCGTAGGTTTCATTAACCACTGATCTCTGAATTACACTATGACCCAATATTTTTAATCTTATAATCTACAATTGTTTATTTTCTTTGTTAGTTTTATTATGCAAATCTGAAAAACCCAAACGAATTCGATTATTCTGGCTTTAAACTGCTCTCGGAAGTTTTTATGTGATAGTTTTTTTCTTGTGGATTCGATCCCGTATATACTACAGGGCACTTCACCGTGCACTTATGGTTTAAGTTTATCAGGTTAAAACTCGAGCTATTGATACTCAGACGTTTTAACCCTGGATATACTGCAAGTGCAGAGTAGCAATCACAGTATTACTTATGGATCAAATAATTATGATGATTTAAATAAAGCTATGTACGATGCAAAATAGTTTACTTGAAACTCAGGGTGACTAACATCCTAAAATATAATTAAATAAATAGTAATTTACAAAGATTAATTCTGGGATTTATGAATATAAATATAATGATTATAGAGATGCATTAAGAACAGTCTAGAACTCAGATTACTAATATAAGTGTATAATAGTCTCATTGGTAACAAAAGCTTTAGAAACGGTGACTTTAAATTTTTGTAAAAGTCTGATTGATAACAAAATGGTAGAAACTATCACATAAATAAATTTTATTAAACCGTATATAAATCGAAGTAATAACATAAACTCATAAATAAATTTTATTAGTAGGAACTAATTTTTTTCTTTTGAATTTTTCTCCATTATTTTGAATGATTTTTGATAGATTATTACATGCTAATAATATTAATTCATTGATAATTACGTGCTAGTTAGTTATAATTTTATTATTTATTTTTAATAATAGATAATAAATTGTTTTAGAATAATACTATTGTTTTTATGTGTAATTTTTCGTTTATTCTTTGTATGTGTGATTTTTTTATTAGATCTTCAACATAAATTTATTAATTGGATGTATTTTATTATTTCTTCTGAAATATTGATACACAATGTTTTAACCGGAAATAATTCTGCAAGTGCACAGACAATCGCAGTAGTATATGGGGTATCGAATCCACAGAGACTAAGGCTACACTATGAAATTATAGATTTTAATTTAAAGCTAAGACAAAAGTGTGGGTTTTGTAATTTTCGGAACAAGCAAGAAATAATAAAAACGATGTAAAAGCAATTAAAACAAGCACTAGGTTAAGGCGTTTCGCCGGTGATTCGGAGACAAGGCTGAGCAACTATTCAGGGGCTAAGTAACTACCGGTCTAGAACTCAAACATAAAATTAATATCGCCCCACTGTCGTGATGTATCGACAATTCTATCTAACAACCTAGATACCGAAACTGTCGTTTGGACCTAGCGAGGTTGATAAGCATTAACGAGCTGGTTCAATCTGTTCACAATCAATCGCAACAATCAACTGTCTTTGGTTACACACCAATTGCTCACCAATGATTTATCTAGCAACCTAAAGCACTGTCGTGAATAAGTTTAACCTAAAATCAATAGACTATGTGATCAAGCTAATCTAAGCATTAAGAATCCCTATTGGCGAAGACATTATAAATTCCAATACTTGTTTGTGCTCAGCCATTAACATCCTAAATCACCATTGAAAACCTTAACCTAGCTAAGGATCTACTCACACATGGCGAAATCAAACACAACAAAGCAATAGAATGAATTCATGATATTATTAAAGAGATTAGGGTTCAGAATTCTTCTCAAAACAAAGTTGTGGTCTCTTTTCCTTCAGATCTTACAAAGAAATAAAAATCTCTATGTGTTCCTCTTAGCAAAAGCGTAAGCGTGTCCTCAAGAAAAATAGAAGAAAAAACGATGTATACAGGTCTGGAGGCGGCTGGGTGAAGATTAGGGCGTCCTTGGCGAAAAAATAGGAAAGTTGGGATTTTCCCTTGTTTGCTCCGTCAGGTCGTCGTGAGCAGTCGCTCAAAGGTGAGCGGGTGCTCAGGGCTGAGCGGGTGCTTAGCGGGTGAATTTCTGACTTTTCTCCAATTTATGCTAAGTTCCTCCCAGAAGCTCCAATCTTCATCCTTAGCCATCTTTTGACCTGTAATGACTCAAAATAAAACTAAAAGACTCGATAAAGACTCGAAAACAACTGTTAGAATGCGCCAAAAACGCAACACATCAAATATTTAATTAACAAAAAAATTACCTCATTGGAAACAATTGTTACGAACTATTAAATTTTCTACAGACTAAAAAGTCTTATTCTTTAGACTTTAAAAAATTTAAACTAACGGATTTTTGAAATGAGTGATTAGACTTTTAAGGCTTTAAAAACAAATTTTTTTAAAGTATGATTGGTTGGAAAATTACCTAATGTCCTCAAAGTACAAAACCAGTTATTAAAATTGGTTGGCCAATCAGTTCCTATACTCCATTGATGTTATTTTTATTTCCATACCCTTCTTGTTCATATCTTTTGGTCCCGAATTCAAATTAATGTTTTGTCACTAAAAATCTCTCAACAAAAGTGGTCTCTCTCTAATGGAAATACAATTTTTCATACTCAAGATAGAACTTATTTGTCTAAAACCTCTAAAAATATTGTTTTTTTCCATCTCTTTTTCTACTTCTATCTTTTTCTTCGTGTCTTCATTTTATCTCTCCGGAATTAATCTTTTCATGTCCTTCTTCTTCAGAACTCTCAATCTCAAATTCAATTTCACTAATTTCCATCTATCATAGTTCATCACCCATAGAGAAATATAATATTTGTGGCTCTATTGTATTTTCTTTCTTTTTTTGTTGCTTGTTGTTCGTTTTAACAATTCACCTTGGTCCTCATTTTAATATATATTTTCTTTTCCAGATGATGATTAGGAAGAGGCAAAGGGTAAACATGGTCTTCCTAAATTAATAAAAGTGAGTAAGGAAGATTACAAAGAGGCGAATGGAGTAGTAGTGTTCTTAGACCTCGAGATCGTTTGGTTTGACGATAAGCTTAATCTGAATAATGATTATCTTATAAATAACATCAGAAGTAATATTTTATTAATACGATATTCGCTAATGCAATTCATATAACCGAGAATACTACAATTCTAGTAAAGTTTCTGTATAAGTGCAGATGACATGATAAAAGAGAGTTCAATTGTGTCTCATGTAAAAAAACGAAAGGTAAGCTTTGTTACATTATTTCTTGTTTCAATCCTATTTCTAGAAAATATTTATTAAATTGTATTTCCTTTGTGAAACAAAATGAAGGGAGGAAAGAAAAGCAAAAAACTAGGTTAGTTGGATATGCTTGAGGAAATTTGTTTGCACACAATGGATCTACAAAAAGAGGCCTGGACCTGCATTATGATCGTTTATTATATATTTTTTCAACTCAAAACCAACAAATTAACAAGCTCTCTCATATTTTCTCTTTTTCTCCTTCGATTGTGACACCAGTCTATGTTGAGAATAAATTGGTTGCTGAGTCAATAAATCCCTATAGTTCAGGGAATCGTTGGTTTGTTTCTGCTTTGAGTTAGTCATAGTTGAGCTCCTGTTTTATAGGAAGTAGTTTGCTTTCACGATTTGTATCAGGCTATATATAAAGCCTCAATTGTTCAATGAATAAAAATCAGTGTCTTTTCCATTCTTGTTCGCTCTCATATTCAACATTTATAAACAGCCACTTTTAATTATTTCTCTATTTTCTCTAAACTTGAGATTGACAAAATTAAGGATGCGTAACACATACAATTGTTCTCTGAGAATTTGTGGTATCTTCCTAAACGAATATTCTCAGCTTCGCAAAATTCGTTATGGAGAAAACAGAAGGCTTGTGTAACATCCCAATTCTAATAAGTGGGACATTTTGATTGCAGCCCAAGTAGGATCCAATAACTTACTAAACGACAAGGGTTTATGTTTAGTGTGTGTGTGCTCTTGTTTAAGTATGGATGTCCATATCGCCGTCTCCGTTTCATAAAAGAAAGAGAGGAAGAAGTGAAGGGAAAGAGGTCATCGGAGATCTTTTGTTTACCACCGTCGTTCACCATGCATCATCACCACAAACATTATGTCACCGGAGCAGCCGTAGCCCATTGTGAGGCTGTTAAGGGTAAGGAAACCCTAGACATATTAAGTAACTTGTGGAGGAAGTTTTTTGTTTGTTTCATGATATGTTGATCCGTTGTTGTTTAATTGTCGAATCATGGGAACTAACCATCATGGCTTGAATCACCGTAGATTAGTGTTTCTGAGCCGTCCATTTAGCCGGGGTAAACAATACCGCCGAGATCCAGTATTGTCGAGAAGGTAACGGCTGCACATTATCTTGCGTCTTTAATGGTGGCGTGTGTGTTGTGTGACTCTATTATTGGACCAATCTTAAACCAAGTTATACCAAGGATTTCCACCACGTAATTGATCCCTTAACCAAAGTCAATTAGCGTGAATTGTTGTGTGGTTGACGCACGGCCTGTCCAACACTTTTGGTGGCCCGAGGTCAAAAAAAAAATATGGCCTCTTTCATAATTTAATAAAAATATCCAATATATATTATAATTAAAAAATATTATTAAAAAATCCTACTTAGTAAATATATGAAGCAAATATAATGACAATTTGGAGAACTGCTTAAGTTATCAACTGGAAAAAAAGAACTGAGACTTCTAGTTCTGTGGTTATTAGGGTTTTAATAACTGAATTTCTAATAAGTTTATTTTCCTTTTTTATTTGTTTAAGTTTAGCTAAATTAATTTTAGTGGAAAATAACAAAAATAAAAAAGACATTACGTAGAAGCAATAAAAAAATGGAAAAAAGTTAAGAAAAAAATATGTTGCCTTTTTAAAATATTATGGATTTTAAGTTATGGGCTAAATACATATTATAAAAATTATGTGGCCCTTAAAAATTTTAAAAAAATAGTGGCCCGAAGCGGTGGCTTACCCTACTTATGTTCTGGGCCGGCCCTGAGTTGACGTTTGATATTTAATTATTAGATGGAGTTGATTATGGAACTGGGAAATTCATAATGTGAGTTGAATTGTTTTGTGAGTAAAACACGATCCTAGACCAAGAGTAAACCGGGTCTGGGAGTTGATTTTGAAACAAGTTTTGTGTGGGTCGTAGTATTAAATTATTCGCTCGGTTGATTTAATTATTGAATCAGAGCTAATTAATTTAATTGGAGAATATCGATTCAGCGTTAAATCAGAATTTAGAATATGGTTGGATTAGAAGGTAAATTAAAGATTATTAATTAGATTTAATCTTTGACCGGTTTCTCCAAACCGGTACAGATTGAGAACCGTTGCCGAAGCGGTATTCCGTGTTGCTAAGGTGAGAAGTCAACCGAATTGCCGAGAAGTCCAAATCCGAGAAGTCAACCGAATTGCTAAGGTGAGGACGAGATAGTGTTACATTTATGTCACATGAAACTAGACGGGATATGACTGGATGGGAATGAGAATTTCAAAAACGAAAAACATGAAAATAAAAATAAAAATATATTTATCAATCATTAGTCATAAAAAAATAACCGGAAATCAAATGATGAACTTTTTGTTTGGTTTGATTTACTTAATAACTAAAAACTTAAAAGTGAAAGATAAATCAACATATAGCTCATTGAACATAAACTACTAAACAACGTAGTCAGAATAAAATTGAAATAAATTAAAAATTTTGATATATATAAGAAAACTAAATGATATGAAATATAATATTAAGTATAGAATTAAATTATTAAAGGTCAGTTTTAAATATTGTGTTGATAAACAATAAATCTAGGATATTACCATTATTTGAGTGTTTGACTTTAAAATTAAAATAATTTCACTAAAATTATATATTATATATACAAGTATATACTTAATCTCTATATTCTGAATTAAGATATACATTTAAATATGAGATGGGATAATGTGAATTCGGGACGACATTTTGTAAAAATAGAAATGAGACAGAAATCTATCTCATTTATGTTATATTTAAAATTTAGAATAAAAACGGGATGATATATGATGTAATATGATGAGAATTTAGAATGAAAATGAATAAATTATGAAAAATGGATAAATTATGACAAAAAATGAAATTATTTCAAAATTATCTAATCTATGGGGCAATTCGTTCCTCATACTTATGATTTTTCTTTTATGCATCACACCTAGACATGAACCTATTGGCATCTTAGAATAACGTTGGCACCAAAAACTCCACTTGGAGAAATTTTATAAGTTTTAGACTTTTATGCCTCCACTCGTAAAATCTGGTCTCTTTTGTATATATATTTTGCGTTTCACAATTTCAATTTAAGCTCCAATTTGGGGAAAAAAATATTTTAGTTTCAACTTGAAATAAAATTAAAATGACATGACTATTTGTATGACATGTCAATTACAAACTACAGTATAGTAAAACTTGGCAGTGCTATGTACAAGTGCAAGTATGACGTTTACTCTTATAATCTCGACAATGGCATTGAGAGGTAGAACATTGATTCTTTTTGTATTTCTTGAGGCATAAATTGGTTCTGTCTTTTCCACATTGTCCAGCAAAGTTTGTCTAATGGGCGCACACTTTCATCTCCGGAGCTTCAATGTCTATTATTTTATCAAAGAGCAATATATTGCCATGTTTGTGTCCAAAGATGGTAATAAGTGAGGGTGGAAAACATTTTATCTACAAGGTATTGAAAATCTTTTGAAGAACAACATAGTAAGACATAGGGTCCAAATGGTGACAGCGTATTTTGTAATGCGGGAAAAGCGATTGTGACTGCGGTACGGGTCAACAACATTACGTGTGGGAACATATGTTATGCGGGACAAGTGCGGTTTTTATAAAACAAGCAGTGCGAAATAATGTTTGATTGGTGAAAAAATGTTTTGCGGTAGAAAATAAATGTTTGATTGGTAAAAAAAATATCAAGTGGTGTGGAATAATAATTTTTGTAAAACAATTAAAAATATATATATTAATATTATTAGACTAATTATAAATTAAATTATTTAGTTAAGGTTTATGAAGTAATATTTTTATATATTATTTATAAACCTTAAATACCAAAATTTATTTGATATTTTTAAAATGTATATAAACTAGAATAGGACCCGCGCATTGCGCTGGAAGAAAATATATCTAAAATTAAATTTTAATAAATTTAAATATGTAGGTGCTTTTGAAAATTCGATTATGTTTTTTAATTATACAATTTGATTGTATTGAGATGTGTATAATTTTGGGTCTAGCCGTCTAGGCAAGCATATTACAGATAGGGCACTCTGACGCTGAAGTTAATCAACCCGTTAAATAAAATGTGTTTATTTTTTGATTTAATTAATTATACTTAAATTATTTCTATGTTCGGATCATCTGCTGATTTAATTAATCATTCTCTCTCTTTAAGCAAATTTCAAAAAATCTAATTTGAGCTAATACTTTTCTCGCATAATACGCGGGTACTATACCTAGTATATGTTATCTTAGATAATTGTTTAATTATTCATTCAGTTTGTTTATCAATAATTGAATTTGTTAAAACTGTTTTTTTATGAACCACATATTTTTATTACATTTAATTTTGTTTTTTGATAATAAGTAACATGCTCAACTAGAAATTAGAAATATCCATAATTTGTGCTGCAAAATATTGAAGCAGTTGATTTTTTCTGTGAAGAAAATTTCTGAAGTTAACAACCCATCCGTCAATCTCGTTCATTTTGTTAGACCCTTATCTTCTTTTCCAAGTTTAATATAAGCAAAGATTCTTGTATTTATAGTAGGAACATAAACGAGTTTAATAGATGCACTATTTATACTGTGTGTCGAATATATATATATTACAAGTGTTAACGAATAACAAAATAAACAAATATTTTTCGAGAGATAGTTGAACAATAAACCGTCATGAAGTTTGTTGTTTTGTTCTTTTCTTATTGTCTTTTTATATCTCTTATTTTGAGTCATGTGACTCATTCTCAAGGTAATATATTCACAACATTTTAGTATTTTTTCTGGGTTAATGTATCTTTTTTCTTAATGATATATTTACGACTTTTTAATTTTGTTGGTTTCTAGACATTAAGCACTTGTTTAAGGTCACTAGCTTGATTGTGGTTTCAAGCATTAGTTGGAGTTAGAATGTGAACTTGCTTCAGAACAAGCTTTCCAATCAGTCATCGTCAATTCAAAAACTTTTCTCAGCAAACCATCCATTTCTTTTCGGCCTTTCTCTTTGAACTCCAAAGTGAGGATGGCTTTAATGTTAGAGAGAGGCTATGATATCCCTTTACACTGCACCTTACATTCAATGGTGTTTCCAATGCATTGCTTCTTAGATGTCCTAAAAGAAGAATGAGTATCTCCATCTATGACTTCTTTGATCTCATTATTATCACCTAGCTCTTCCACTGTCATGACATCCAGGCATCTTTAATATTTGTATTAGTTAAAATCTCAGAATCCTCATTAGCCAGAGAAAAAAGAATGGCCTTACAACAATCAGTAGATGATGTGTATCGATAGGTAGTCGGTATGGTATTGTATCGATCGGTAGAGTGCTTGCACTGATCGGTATCAGTCTCTGAATATTTCTTTTTGTCTTTGAGTGTGATGACATTGACATACTCAATAGGCTTTGAGCAAGAATCATTCTGATAGACTTTCTTGTCAAGGACTTCAACCCGAGATACCAAAATTTCATATTTCCCATTAAGCTCGGTATACATGATATCCATCTTCTTATTCATCTCTTGTGCATGCCTGTTATGTGCATCTAATTATTTTTTTAATTCAAGGAACAATCCTTAAAATTTTAGGAATGACATCCTAAATTGTATGTTAATTTCTATAAATTTAGAAAGTATTTCTCAAATTTTAGGAAGATTTTTCTAATTATTTTTTTTTGAATTGTTAGGAACAATCCTTAAAATTTTAGGAATGCCATCCTAAATTGTATGTTAATTTATATAAATTTAGTAAGTCTTTCCACACTTTTAAGAAGACTTTCTGAATCTTTTTTTTATTTTTAGGAACAATTCTTAAAAATTTAGGAATGTCATCCTAAATTGTATGTTAATTTCTATAAATTTAAGAAGTCTTTCTAAACTTTTATGAAGACTTTTCTAATATTTTTTGAATTTTTAGGAACAATCAATAAAAACTAAAGAATGTCATCCTAAATCGTATGTTAATTTCTATAAATTTAGAAAGTCTTTCTAAACTTTTAAGAATATTTTTTTTTAATTTTTCGGAACAATCCTTAAAAATTTAAGAATGTCATCATAAATTGTATGTTAATTTCTATAAATTTAGGAAGTCTTTCTAAACTTTTCTAAATTGTTTTTGGAATTTTTAGGAATAATCTTTAAAATTTAGAAATATCATCTTAAATTATATATTAATTTCTATAAATTTAGGAAGTCTTTTTAAACTGTTAGGAAGACTATCCTAATCTTTTTTAGAATTTTTAGGAACAATCCTTAAAAATTTTGGAATGTCATCCTAAATTGTATGTTAATTTTCTCGCCAAAAATTGATCCGTAATTTTTCTGCCAAAATTTTGATTATATAATTTTTCATCAAAATAAGAAATTCTTAATTTTCCCATCAAAAATAGATTCTGATGGGTTGGAGAAAAAGGAGGTTTCGATGTTGGCGTGTTGGAGAATCGCGAGGTGAATGTTTTTTTCTTTTTTGGTCAACGAGCTAAAGGAATTTAGGTGAATGCTATTTTTGAAAATTAGTGGGCTGTGTGAGAGAAGAGTTCAGTTATCTTTTTACACTTTAATAAATATTATTTAAAAAGTAAATGAAAATTAATGCTATTTGTGTCAAAAAAAAAAAATTATTTAGTGCTGTTTAAGAGAATTGTCCATGTTTAAAACCTTAAAAAAAATTTCCTTTCTGAAAAACTGTTTAAAAAAATACTTCAGAATGTTTTCTTATTTGATGGAATTACCCCTAAATTTTAGGATCAGTCCAATGTATTTAAGCTTTGAAACTCCAAAACATGCATGAAGATTGAAGAGCTACTTCCGCGTTACCTATAACGAAAAACCATGAAATTTTTTTTGTTAATAAATAAATTAAAAATACATAAATAAAGGGCACTCCAAAAATAAGAGAGTAAGAGATATTTAAATATCATTACTCTATAGTCGTAAATTAAAAAAACAAATACCTAAATTAACTTTTTGACCTTTTTGGAGGAAATAGAGAAGACAATGGACCGTGGTTGGATTCAGAGTTTCAGACCAAACATCACGTTTTTCCTCACTCACTTGTTAAACTGTTCAACTCTGTCTCTCTCTCTCTCGGTTGTTTTACTGTTTTGTGTCACAGGGAAAGCTCACACGTGCACCTCTTGGCACTTTCAACCATTGTTTTTTAAAAAATAATGAAAAAATAAGTGAGATTATAGTTCAAATATGGGAGAGGAATTAATACTTATAATCTGGTTTTCCTTTCATTGTTCTCTATGATTTTACCTCGCGAATTGGCATTAATAATAGCTAAAAACTCAAGCTCATGCTATTTATTAAGAGTCCGAATGGTAGCAATACATTAAATTATATGGTCTTCGCTTACCTTAACAAAAAATAAACATAATACATGATTTTAACGTGTTTCAATAAAGGATCAATGTAATGTGTTCAATTCGATTGATATGAAATATTAAATGATGAATTTATATAGTGCAATAAACTAGTTAAACTCAACTAATTTTGCCAGCATTTGTTAATAGCCTCATACATCTGCAAATATCGTAGGCTAAAATTTGACAATTCTCAAACAAGTTATATATATATATATATATATATAGATAGCTAGATTGAGATGCATAGGTTTCGTTAAGAAAATTGTAGGTGAGAAAATTAATTATATATCACCTGTCTGTGGATGCTAATTATTGGCAGATGAAAAGAATTGAGGCTTTGAATTAGTCTCATCATTATTAATAAAATAGTGGTCCTTATCACCCAACAAGTTTTTCATCATTCCGATAACAAAGACAAAATAGAGAATTGAAGGAAGAGACATTTGTGTTATTATCAGTAAATTAATATTAAATACATAATATTAAAACACTATTATATTCGGTGTAAATTGGCTCCATTATTATTTTTATTTTTATTTTTATTTTGGTTCCCCCCCCCCCGCCACCAATTGAACATTCAACGGTTCCCACCAGGGAATTCCATGCAAATCCAAACCCAAAAAAAACCAAACTTTATAAGAAACCCAAAAAAGATCCATACAATCTAAGGTTGCTACAAAAAATGCCCCAAAACTATATTCTTAGACAGTTCACACCCTTTTTTCCATCATGTAAACACTTGCAACTAAATAATTACAGTCCTTAGAAAAATTTCAATAATAAGAATTTGTTTACGGCGCAAAATCATCACTAGCTATAATAATAGATGATGTTATCTCATTTATTTGAACAGTATAAAACTATAAATCATATAATCGTTTTAATGAAATTTATATGGAGCAAAGAAACAACTTATAGATTAAAAAAAAAGATAGAAGGTGAAAAAAGGTAAGAGTTTAGAACGGAGATAATGAAGTCTGTCTGGACTAAGTATGATAATATAGCTAAACAAAAAGCTTAGTGATCATTTGATGTGGAAATAGAAAATATTGGTCTATACTACCAAAACCTAGTGGAACTACAAATTAAGATAAAATAAAAAAAGAAAAGTTAAAGTCTCTGTCTTTCTACTAGGCTATACTATACTATACATTATCTTCTTCCTCTCTCTCTCTCCCAACCAAAAGACAACAGTCAACACAAATTCATAGCCCCCCCCAGAAAAAGAAAAAAAAAACTCTCTAAATGTATAATTTTCATATGCAGATGGAAATGGGTTTATTGGTGGGTTATAAGTAAAATTCAGTACACATTTGTTTGTTAGTTTATTCCCTTTTCTGGTGTTTTTATTTGCATAACTTTATAATTTATATATACAATGGAGTCCCACAACAACCAGAGCAACACGGACCGTCATCATCAGCAAACCACTGGTTCGGCCCCGCTGGTCCCATTCATGGGACCCATCTCCGGTTCCACTACCACAACCACCACCGTCTCCGGCCCAAAAACCACTGCGAAACGGCCGTCAAAAGACCGTCACATCAAAGTAGATGGACGTGGCCGGAGAATACGTATGCCGGCTATATGCGCCGCGCGTGTCTTCCAACTAACACGCGAGTTACAACACAAATCTGACGGTGAAACAATCGAGTGGCTACTTCAACAAGCGGAGCCGGCGATCATAGCCGCCACGGGAACCGGAACTATACCGGCTAATTTCTCAACTCTTAACGTTTCTCTCAGAAGCAGTGGCTCAACACTCTCAGCTCCACCGTCAAAGTTAGCTCCGGTTTCTTTCCATAGCCCCGGTTTGAGTCTCTACGATGGGACGACTCATAACAATCCAGATGATCCAACGAGGAAGTTCATAGGAAGGACAGGTCAAAACGCTGCCGTTTTTGGGTTTCAACAACAGCTTTATCCTCCTCATCACATCATGAGTGACTCTTCTTCTTCTTCTCTCCCTAAAACGTTTCGTGAAGAAGATCTCTTTAAAGATCCTAATTCTCTTGACACAGGAGGGTCAAGCTCGCCTAAACCCGGATCTGAAGTTCCTGATCAAGAACCGGGTTTGACCCGGTCAAGAACTCAAAACATGATACCACCGATGTGGGCAGTAGCTGCGCCAATGCCGGGATCCACGAACGGAGGAGGTAATGCATTTTGGATGTTACCGGTTGGTGGAGGAGGAGGTCCGGCTAACGTTCAAGATCCGTCACAGCATATGTGGGCGTTTAATCCGGGTCATTACCCGGGTCGAATCGGGTCGGTACAGTTAGGGTCAATGTTAGTGCAACAAGCGTCGGTGGGAGGTCAACAATTAGGATTAGGTGTTACGGAGAGTAACAACGTGGGGTTATTTTCCGGCGGTGGAGGTGGAGGAGATGGTGGTTATGGAGGTGGTGGTCGTGTAGGTCTTGGGATGAGTCTTGAGCAAAAATCTCAAAGGCATCAGCAACATCAAGCGAGTGAGAACACTACTGGAGACCAAAACACTGCTAGGTCTCCTTGAAGTGACGTCATAATTTGTCTACTTCTTTTTTAGTAAATTATTATTGGTTTTTTTTTAAAAGTGTGAATTGTGTGATTTTATTGCAACTTTTGTTGGGGGTTTCGATGTTAAATT
>CM051364.1:12803016-12878016 GCA_028015245.1 Cardamine occulta | reverse complement strand
AAAAGGTGTATTACTGTTGGCGCCACTTCTCTACATCGCTGGAATGTTACTTTTTATGGGATCGTTTGGGTTTACTGTTCTCGATCTAGGTCATGGTGTTGAGATTGTGTATAGAAGAGGTCCTCCAGGTTCGGTGTATCGGAGTCCTAAGGTTTTTAAACGGCTTTGGCCTTTGATGGAAGCTGATTCTAATGGAAGTAGTCATAATGCGGTAATGTGGTTTTTTGTGTGAAATTGAATTGTGAAGATTTGGGAATTTTTGAGATTATTGAGTGTTGTTGTTGGTTATGTAGCTTATGGTAGCATGGAAGCCAAGAGTTAGAAGTTTATGGAAACCGTGTATTAACACAAATGTTACTGCTGCTGGATCGAGTTCTAATGGTTTCTTTATAATTGAAGCTAATGGTGGATTGAATCAACAACGCTTGTCAGTATGTTTTACTTCTCCATGGCTTTGGTTTTAGTTGCTTAGTGTATGTTTGTGTGTTGTTTTTGTTGATTAGAGAGCTGTGTCTTGCGTTTTGATACAGATTTGTGATGCAGTTGCTGTAGCTGGATTGCTTAATGCTACTCTTGTCATTCCGATTTTTCACTTAAACAGTGTATGGCGTGATTCCAGGTTACTATTTGGTTTCTGGTTATACTAACTTTGAAAGTTTCATCACGAATCATCATGGAGTTGGTTTAATAAGCAGAAATTTCCTTGCTTTAAAGATGGATAAGGTTATAATGTCCTCCTTTTGTGTTGGTTACAGCAAATTTGGCGATATATTTGATGAAGACTTCTTCATATATGCTCTTAGTAAGAATGTGAATGTAGTGAAAGAGCTGCCAAAAGACATGCTTGAGCGGTACAACTACAATATAAGCAGTATTGTTAATTTGAGATTAAAAGCTTGGTCGAGTCCGGCATACTATCTCCATAAGGTGCTCCCACAACTTTTGCGTTTGGGGTATGCCATTCTCTGACATTTTTCTTTTTCTTTTAGTTATCTTAGTCTTGAAAGAAATGGTTTGTTCTTTTCTGTTGTCCCTGTATTGCTTCCTAGAATTTGTGTCTACTTAGTAAGGCTTTATTGAATTGAATACGAGATAGCTTATGTACAAAAAGGAAATGGATTGATAGGTTAAGGTAGAGTAATAGCATCACTCTTGATTAACTTGTTTCTAAAGATAGTGGAAGCCTGGAAGGGAGTTCATTGGGATCTGTGTCAAGGCAAGCCATAGGGAGTTAACACTATACAGTAATAAGTCTTCTGATAAAAGATCCATAATCATCTTAAGAATGAAACTGTTTTTGCTTTACATGCATATGGGTACATCGTAATGGCTGTATGGGTGTGTGAGGATTATATATATACGGTAGACTGTTCTTATCAAAATCCATGATGTGATTTCGGTGTTTGAAAGCTCTCCTTCTATGCCTTCTGTGAGGTTTCTTCTTGTATTGAAATAACTAAACACACTCTACAGGATTTTCTGACTCTATGTTGCTTCTTTTATTAGGGTTGTCCGTGTTGCACCCTTCTCTAACAGGTTAGCTCATGCAGTTCCCGCACACATTCAAGGGCTCAGATGCTTAGCAAACTTTGAAGCATTGAGATTTGCTGAGCCCATACGGCTGCTTGCAGAGAAAATGGTCAATAGAATGGTTACTAAAAGTGTTCAGAGCGGAGGAAAATATGTTTCTGTTCATCTCCGCTTCGAAATGGTTTATAATTCCTGCTATTTCTCCATTTATACAATTCCAAATTCCTTCTTCCCTCTTTTCATAATCTCGATTTTCTTCTCTTCCACAGGATATGGTCGCCTTCTCGTGTTGCGAATATGACTTTGGGGAGGCTGAAAAGCTAGAAATGGACATGGCCCGGGAAAGAGGGTGGAAAGGAAAGTTCAGGAAAAGAGGCAGAGTAATTAGGCCTGGTGCAAACCGCATAGACGGAAAATGCCCTTTAACCCCGCTAGAGGTATCACTGAACAACAGCCTCGCCTCCCCAATATTTCTGAAAATCTTAAATCCAGTTTATATAGTGACTTTAAATCACAATTAACTTCACGGATAAAAGATGTTATGGAACTGACACATTTTGGTAATATCACTCTGTAGGTTGGAATGATGCTTAGGGGAATGGGTTTTAACAATAACACCTTGGTATACGTTGCTGCGGGAAACATTTACAAAGCTGAAAAATATATGGCTCCTCTTAGGCAGATGTTTCCTCTTCTCCAAACCAAGGATACTCTAGCTACCCCAGAGGAACTTGCTCCGTTTAAGGTAATCAAAACACCAATTTCCTTACTCATTAGGACTTGAGATACTATGATTCCAACACTGTTGATAAATGCAAATGCCTTATGGAACACATTGATTGGAATTTTGACAAAAGAGTGATGGGGTAACGTTGATGTAAAGAATATGGTGAGAATGTTAAATGGTTTACGATGGCAGAGAAATTTATGTCCACTAGTTGGTGGTGTGGGAATCAAATGATTCTATTATTAGGTTAGGAGAGTTAGGTTCATATCAATTGGTACCAATGACACACCATCAAATAAAAAGTAGCTTGTCATGTAAATATGGGATCTTAAAAAGCAATTTGCTCATAAAACCTGTGGGCTCTCTCCCATAACATATGCCTATCTAATATTTTAGTTTTCGAAAAAGACGTAAACTTTATATATAAACTGTTTTTGTGAAACTGTAGGGTCACTCATCAAGATTGGCAGCACTTGACTACACAGTATGCCTCCATAGTGAAGTGTTTGTATCCACACAAGGTGGGAACTTCCCTCATTTCTTGATAGGTCACCGTCGGTACCTTTACAAAGGCCATGCCGAAACAATCAAACCTGATAAGCGAAAACTAGTCCAGCTTTTCGATAAACCAGGCATTAGGTATTACTTGCTTTCCTTATAACTTACCTTAAACTCAGATTCCTCTGACTTTAAAAGCCTTTTTTTTTTGTTAGATGGGATTACTTCAAGCAACAAATGCAAGATATGCTTAGACATAATGATGCAAAAGGAGTCGAATTAAGAAAACTTGCTGCATCGCTATACACATTCCCTATGCCCGATTGTATGTGTAAAGAACCTGATCCTGAACCTGAGACTGATCCAGTTTAAAAACCTGATTCTTGCGGTTCAACATCAGCAATGCAAAAAGTTCGACAGTGTTATAATTGTTTATGACTCCTCAACTATACATGTAACTTATATATATATGTGTTGTATCATGTTTCCTGTATAAGGATTTTGTTCTTCCTGAGTTTGACGAATGTAAGATATGAAATTTTGTGTGTACATAACATTCTTTCAACGTTAGTGGCCCTTTTGGTCTGCTTTCTGTTCTATTTATTTTATTGTATGCACATTTTGTTCTCTATTTGATCATCTAAGTAATGGACGAGTTTCATTCTAATATAAATGTTTTTTTCATATTGGAAAGTTTAATGGGAAAAATGTCAAAAAAACATGAATTTGTATTTTGTGAACGTTTTAATCTCTAACTTACGAAATGTCATTTAAATGCTAAAGTTTTGCGTTGATTTTTTAATTAAATGGGTAACTTGTGTTAACTATGTCATATGAGGCATGACGTTAAATCGAGAGACGGAGCATGTTAATAGGGTTAAAACTTCTGTTAGCAGCTTCGGTTTAATCAAAACGACGTCGTTTCGCTCTTACTAAAAAGTTTTTAACTTTCAAATTGTGCATGTTTAAATCCTCAACTTTCAAAATCTAGACGTTTAAATGCTAAGTTTTCGTTGACTTCATGATTAAATGGTTAACTTATGTTGATTATGCCATTTGAGGCACAATGTTAAATCGAGAGACGAAACACGTTTACGGAGTTAAATTACCTGTTAGCAGCTTATGTTTAATCAAAACGACCAATCTTCCGGCGACTATTTATCGTTTGTTTTCTCTTTGTACTTCCGGTCGCTTCATCGAAATCCAACTGAAAGATATAGACAAAGATCATTCAGTCATGGTTTAATGGCTAAGCTCTAAGAAGACTCAAGTTTATGAAGTCTAAAGAAGAAAGCTCAAGATTTAGCTAAGTGTAGCTAAGACTCTGATTAAGTCTAGGGGTTACAAGGTTCACTAAGTTAGATACAACTATCACTCTCTCATAGCTTAAGTGTATTCACACGTGTAAAGATTAAGAGTCAATGTATAAGACTCTAATCTTATCTTCTTCTCCATTGAGAGAGTTGTAACAGAAAGCGAGAAGGTTATAGAGAGAGAGATCAGAGACTAGTGTAATTTATATCGAGAAGCTTGAGTGTAAGCTAGTATAGTGGATTTCGGAGATCTTCTCCGGCGAGATGTAGGGTTTCACATCGGAACCCGAACTCGTTAAACTCGCTGTGTTATTTTTCTTCTTCTTGCATCTCTTTCTGATTCGATCTATTAATCAACTTATAATCAGAGCAAATCGGGAGTTAATCTTCACACCAACCATAATCAAGAAGTCAGAAATCTTCTTAAATTGAAATCCGCCTTTGAAGAAATAGAATTCAACGATGTCTTTGTCACTTGAACTCACCTAGAATCTCTTGATAATTTCTATGGAATTCTCTAAAAACCTTCAAGAGATTGAGTTTCTTAAGCGTTGGCGATAAACTATTCGATTCGCATCCATCAAATCGATGGTTAAAAAAATATTTAGTATCTTTAACATTTTTTAATTAGTTATAGGTTTAAGCGTTAAGCATCGGTGATAAGTGACTAAATCTTTTATCAATACTCATTGGAAAGTCAAATAACTGATAAAAGAATGATAAAGCTTTAACCCCATAAACGTGTTTCGTCTCTCGATTTAACGTTGTGTCTTAAACGGCAAAGTCAACATAAGTTAACCATTTAATCATGAAGTCTACCAAAATTAAGGCATTTAAACGTCTATATTTTGAAAGTTGAGGATTTAAACATCCATAATTTGAAAGTTGAAGATTTTTTAGTAAGAGTGAAATGACATCGCTTTGATTAAACATATGCTTTAACCCCGTTAACATGCTCCGTCTCTCGATTTAATGTTGTGTCTCATATGGCTTAGTCAATACAAGTTACCTATTTAACTAAAAATCCAACGCAAAACTTTGGTATTTAAATGACATTTCGTAAATTGGGGATTAAAACATCCACAAAATGAAAGTTCATGCTTTTTTGACATTTTTTCTAAAGTTTAATTGGGCAAATCCAGTCTGAAAATATGAAAGAAATCTTTAGAGTGTAAGAGTAACAATTTTAGGAGTTAGACATATTTCGAAATAAAGTAAAATAAGTGAATACACATAAGATGAATTTTACTTTTATAAATTATGATTGTAATTTATAGTTGTAAATTTTCTTTTGTTAAGCAAAGATTAATGCACATACACATGTCCCAAAAATATTATTTGTTCTAGCAAGAATTTTTTGAGTATTCTTATTAGGAAAAATTTGCTCTTTGTTTATGTTTTGTAAAAGAAAGAAGTGTTCTTACCACTTTTAAACCCTTAATACTAAATTTAAAAGTAGCCGTAGGTGTAGGAGAATGTAATTAAACAAAGAAACAAAGAAAACAAAGCTTTTTTTTGTCAAAGAAAATAAATCATGTAGAAAAGGAAAAGAAGAAAAACGAAGATAGTGCCAAAAAAGCAGGTAAGATGCAATTTGGATCTTGTTTGTGTTTCTCCACCACTCACTTTCCTTCTAGAAGATTATATAACCCAAGAAATCAAGATATACATGAAACCCAAAAATAATTTATAATAAAATAACTATCCATCATCATCACATGTAACAAAAACAAATCCATCTAATAATAAATATCTCCACCGCTATTAAAAAAAAAACTTTAATTATTTTTTATTACTTCTCTACCAACCCAAATGAAAAAACAAAAAAACACAAAAAAACTAAGGAAAGAAAGAAAAAAGAAGGTAACCTACCAAATCTCTCATTCACCCACAGAGACACCAACTTGGTCAAAGTTACTTCCTTTTTATAACAACACATCTTCAGATCCTACTCTCACTCTGTCTCATCCCACATGTAACCATCATCATCATGGGAAGATCACCTTGTTGTGAAAAGGCACACACAAACAAAGGAGCTTGGACTAAAGAAGAAGATCAACTCCTCATTGATTACATCCATAATCATGGTGAAGGCTCTTGGCGTTCTCTTCCCAAATCCGCTGGTTCGTTTTTCCAATTCTTGAATTTTTTTTCTTGGTTTCTTGATTCTAATTTTAAAAATGAATTTTTTTTTTAGGGTTGTTGCGGTGTGGTAAAAGTTGTAGATTAAGATGGATTAATTACCTTCGTCCTGATCTTAAACGTGGAAATTTTACTGAGAGTGAAGATGAAATCATTGTTAAGCTTCATAGCTTTCTCGGCAACAAGTAAAAATTTACTCAACTTTTCCGAGAGAAAAAAAAAATTCATTTTTTCAAATCTTGTTTCTCACTTTTTTTTTTTTTTTTTTGTGCAGATGGTCTTTGATTGCTGGGAAATTACCGGGAAGAACCGATAATGAGATTAAAAATTATTGGAACACTCATATAAAGAGGAAACTTCTTAGCCGTGGGATTGATCCACAAACTCACCGTTCGATTAACGAATCCGAGTCCAAAACGGTACCGTTTGTTAAGTTCACGTGTCCTAATCTTAACAAACTTGTTAAATTAAAGACGGAAACTTTGTATGTTAATCGTGCCTCTACGAGCGGTTCGAGTATGGACGAGGATCTCCGGTTAAGTGAGGAGGATGAGCTGAATCTGGACCTCACACTTGGGTCTGGTCCGACTCGTTTTTGTGTTTGTAATTTGGGATCCCACGAACCTTGTATGAATTGCCAAATGTCAAAACAAGTCCTTAGGTGATAAATGATTATTAACCTCAAATCAAGTTATATATATATATATATATATATATTTTTAGTTATAACACAACATCAATTATATTATTACTCCAAAACGTTTGTAACAACTAGTAGTTTTATTAGCCGATACAAGTGACTGAAGCAATAAAAGGATATAAAGGTTGGGGGTGGACAAAATCATTAGTAGAATAAACCATTCAAATTTTACAGCGAATTATCCAAAATCATTAGTAGAATAAACCATTCAAATTTTACAGCGAATTATAGGATAATAATTCGCTATGTACTAAGTTTATTCCTTTGTAAAAGCGGTAAGTAGTTGGTCCGCGATAGATTTTTATTTATTTTTTTTAGCAAAATTACTACAAACTATAACTAATAAATGATGAATAAAAAATAGTCATAGTTACAAACGGTTTTATCCATCATATCACAGACGGTTTTATCCATCATATCAGCAGCATCTATATCAGCAGCATCTATTCGAAGCTTAATTGGACTTAAGCCAAAAATTTTATAAGAGTGAGGTCGTATGAAAAGGGCAAGTCCACTTTCCACCCTACTACAATTTATGTAGTTAAATTTTTTTTTTAAGTTTAAAAAAGGTCTTGACTAAAAGAGTCTACAAAAGAAGATGCAATCATCCACGAATAGCAAATGAGATATAGGAGATGCATGATGTGAAAATTTCAGCCCTAGGATTAGAGAGATGGATTCGGTTTGGTGGAGTATAAATACCGACAATTATGTGAATATTGAAACAATCGCACCCATTTTTTTTGTATGAATATTAATTACTCCAGACAAAAAATAAATTCACCAATTTATTTAACCAGATTCTAATCCGAAAATCATAAACTAAATAATAGAAAAACACTTAAAACAAACCGACGAGTCTAAATCATCCCCTCTTTCTCGCCATGATTCTACAGTCACACTTTTTATTTTCCTGCATTAAATAAAAAGAGATGTATAAGTATTTCGATAAATACTTAGTAAGACAATCCTCCCATCTACAAGCTATACACACAAACGATTTAAAATATTTAACGTATTTAAACACGAAAATACCAAATTAAATCAACCATCTCACGAAACACTCGATCTAGATCCATCCGAGATCATACACAACCTATATTTATGCAAAACACATCAAATAATTAAATCGCTTAGATAAGCTTTTGGTTCTGCACTCACCTTAGCCAAAAGGAGAACTTTCCGAGATAACTCTTCTGCAATTTCTGGAAACTTTCCGATAACATCTAAACCCTAGATTCCCGGACACACGACCTAATTAATAATAAACTATTTAATAAAAATAATATTTAATTACCAAATACTCAAATAAATTAACTAAATATTAAAGCTTCAACTACAAGAAACTCCATCGATGGAGTCTTCTTCTCCACACAATTCTGCGACATTCACGACGTCTACCGACGCCGTAACACTACCACTGCCATCACCGTTCAACACCGTCACAGCACACAAGTAACACCACCGTTCAAAGTCACCATCTCCAATCACCAACCTCCAACATCGATCAAACTCCAACATCAAGACCAGCCCGGCCCAAATAGGTAGTGCAGAGGTGCGACCGCCCAGGGGCCCAAAATAAAAGGGGCCCAAATTTTTTTTTTCTTTTTAAATAACGTTTGCGTTTTTGTTTTGTTTTACAGGCTGTGTTACTAGTACAAAAGCATTTAGAACCGTTACAGCCGTAAAAAATTTAGGGATTACAGAAAAAAAAAAATTATTCTCCCAATTGTTCTTCTAGAATAATCTACGACACCAATTCCTTCACTCCTTTGCTTTGATTTTGTTATGTTCTAGCAATCTTGGTTTATTTATTCCAATTTCACCATCATCATTAGTTCATCGTCATTAGTTAATTTAGTTCACCGTAAGTTTTGATTTATTTTCTGCTGTAACTCTTCTAGTCTTCTTAATAGTTAATAGAATATTAATATCAATTGGTTCACTGATGAGTGATCTTGTAAAGAAGATGCCTATTGTTTTGGTTCTAATTTCAAGATTTTTTTTGTTTCTAATGAATTTTAAAATTTTGTTTCAGGAGACAGGAGCTGTTACACAAACACAACACTGCACACTCATACTATTAGACTAATTCCTGTCGTTCAGATAATATATCCAGGTGCTATTTCTTCTTTTACTAATATCATGACATCTGGCTGTGCAAAACGGAAGAAAAGAAAAGCAGATGAATTGGTTGTTCAATCTTTAAGAGGTTCATTAGATAAATTTTTTACAAAACTAGATGTAAATATTCCTCAATCAACTGAAAACATGGATGATGATCATGCTTTTGATGATGGCCATGGTCCAAGTCTTCAAAGTGAGCTTGATAATCATGCTTTTGATGATGGTCATGGTCCAAGTCTTCAAAGTGAGCATGATAATCCTGTTTCAAATGAATCTATGCTTGAAAGTGCATTTTTAATTGATATTTATGATCCTAGATATTGGGAAAATCTTGATAATAAGAAGGGAGATACATTAATCGAATTTGGACCTAAAAGAGAATTGAATTTGGAATTTCCTCTTGATAAGAACAATAGACATTTCTCATATGAGTATTATTCTAGAAAGTTGAGTAATGGGGAGAATTTTGATAGAAATTGGTTGGTTTATTCTAAACATGTGAATAGAGTTTATTGTTTTTGTTGCAAGTTTTTTAAATCTCGTGGTTATTCCAGTGTGTTAGCAAATGATGGATTTAGTGATTGGAAGTATCTTAGTGAGAGACTTAAGCAACATGAGAGAAGTGTAGTGCATATGGCCAACATGAAAACTTGGAATGAACTGAAAGTTAGATTTGAGAAAAACAAAACTGTTGATAAAGAACTGCAAAAAGAAATTGCAAAAGAGAAAGAACGATGGAGGCTAGTTTTAGTTAGAATTATTGCTGTTGTGAAATGTCTTGCTAAACAGAATTTAGCTTTTCGTGGGTCAAATGAAAAACTGTATCAAGATAGTAATGGTAATTTTCTAGGGATGATTGAATCAATTGCTGAATTTGATTTGATAATGCAAGATCATATTAGGCGTATCCAAAGTCATGAAATACATCATCATTATCTTGGTCATAGAATTCAGAATGAGTTAATTTCTCTTTTGGCACATAAAGTTTAAGTTTCTATAGTTAATATAATCAAAGAGGCTAAATATTTTTCTATCATTCTTGATTGTACACCAGATGTAAGTCATCAAGAGCAAATGACTTTAATAGTAAGATGTGCAAGGTTGTATGAAAAAGGTTAAAGTAGAAGAGTACTTTTTAGAGTTTCTAATTGTAGATGACACATCTGGATTAGGTCTCTTTGCTAAAGTAATAGATGCTCTACAATCTCTTGGTCTTGATGTTAATAATGTGAGAGGTCAAGGTTATGACAATGGTTCAAATATGAAAGGAAAACATCAAAGGGTTCAAAAGAGATTACTTGAAATTAATCCAAAAGCATTATATATGCCATGTGCCTGTCACAGCCTCAATCTTGTGGTTAGTGATATGGCACATTCTTGTGAAAGCTATTTCTTTTTTTGGAATTTTGCAACGATATATAAACTATTTTCTGGTTCTACAAAAAGATGGAAAATTCTATGTGATCATGTTCCTTACTTGACTGTTAAGTGTTTGTCTAATACTCGTTGGGAGAGTCGTATCAAAAGTGTTAAAGCTATTAGGTTTCAAGCTCCTCAAGTACGATCGAGCTTTGTGTGATTTATATGAAACTTGTGATGATGCCATAACAAAAAGTGACGCTGAAAGTTTAGTTGGTTCGCTGAGAATTTTGAGTTTTTATTTGGCATGACTATTTGGTATGAAATTCTCTTTGTCTTAAACACTGTAAGCAAGAATTTACAATCCAAGTCTGTATGCATTGATAGTGCTTTAAAACAATTGGAAAGTATAATGTTGTTTTTTTAATAAGTTTAGAGATGAGGGTTTAGTTCTTGTTTGAAAGTAGCTCAAGGTCTTGCTCATGAAATGTCTGTTGATCCTATATTTCCAAGTAAGCGTCGTGTTTTTTTAGAAAAAAACAATTTGATGAAAATGATTCTGAAGAAGCACTATCAGGTGAAGAGTCTTTTAGAGTTAATTATTTTCTTGTTGTTGTGGACATGGCAATTGCTTCCGTGAAAAACAGGTTTGAGCAAATGACTACTTTTAAAAGTGTCTTTGGATTTTTGTTTGATTCACTGAAATTAAAGTCACTTGATGAAAATGAGTTAAGAGAACATTGCATTAACTTTCACAAGACATTTTCTGATGGCATTGCATCTGATGTTGATTTAGAGGACTTTTATTCTGAATTGAAAATTTTGCAAATGAATTTACTAGATGTGCCTATGACACCTATTGAAGTGCTTGAGTTGGTTGAAGATCAACATTGTTATCCAAATGTGTCAATTGCTTATAGACTTCTATTAACTACACCATCCGTCAGATCAGCCGAGAGGAGCTTCTCAAAATTGAAGCTATTGAAAAATTATATGAGGTCTTCAATGTCTCAAGAACGCTTAAATGGTTTAGCAATTTTATGCATTGAGAAAAATATGTTAGAGGACATTGTTACCAAGCATGGGGTGCCAATAAGTATTGTGTCGGATCAGGATACAAAGTTCACATCTATTTTTTGGCAGGCATTTCAGAAAGCCTTGGGTACAAAAGTACATCTTAGCACAACGTATCATCTCCAGACTAATGAGCAGTCTGAGAGGACAATTAAGACGCTAGATGACATGTTGAGGGCGTGTGTACTAGACTGGGAAGGAAGTTGGCTCAAGTACTTACCACTCGTGCTATTTGCGTATAATAATAGCTATCATTCTAGTATAGAGATGCCACCGTACGAAGCCCTATATGGTAGGCCATGTTGTACCCCACTCTGTTGGATTGAAGTAGGGGAGCGCAATGATCTAGACCCCAAAATGGTCAAAGACACTATACAACTTGTGGAGTTGCTTCGAGACAGGCTTAAGGAATCCTATGATAGACAAAAGAGCTACGCCGACAGACGTCGGAAGGATCTGAAATTTGTAGTCAGTGATGCAATATACTTAAAAATGAAGACATTCAGAGGAGTCGATAAAAACCGGAAATTGAAAAAGCTTAAGCCAAGGTTTATGGGACCATATGTTATTACAGAAAAAATTGGTGCGGTAACTTACAGTTTGGCATTACCGCATGAGTTATCCCGCTTCCACAATGTTTTTCACGTGTTTAATTTGCTAAAAGTTATCAGATAACTGGAATTGATTCTACCAAACCCGTCTGGAAGAATGTAAGGTAATTGAGATCTTCTTTGTCATTTTCCTGGTGACCGGCATGTGGTGGCTCTTTTAGTGCCGACACTGGTGTTGTTCTTGCTTTCTTTTGTCGTCTTGCTTTCTTTGTTGTAAGTGTTTTAGTAGGAGGAGGTGAGACCAGAGATGGAGCGATTTATCTTTCAGATCTAGTTTGAGTTTGGATCCTTTGAAGCTAGATGCACCAGATCTATGCGGCGCTGTGTAGTTTGCCCATATACACCGTTAGTTTCAATTTCAACCTCATTCTCACATGTGATACATTTATATTTTATTGGATTTTTCTGAGTTCGCCGATCTATTTGACGAGCCAGATACATTTCAAATAACAACAATGATTTCAAAAGATTATATCTCTGATGTGTGTTTGAATTTTATCGAATTTGATCGAATTTGAAATATCAACATATTTTATCATATTATTGAATCAATTTTACTGTATACAAATTATTGAAACAATTTTACTGTTTGATTTTAATTTGATTTAATGGATACACACTGTTTGATTTTGTTATTCCAGAGAGATGCACATACAATCAAACCATTAGCGATTGAGTTTCAATCAATCGATTGCTTGAGAAGCTTGATAATTCATGTCAGAACATATATAAGAATTTGGCAAGTAGTGAAAGGGATCACTGCTTTTAGAATTGACAGAAAGTAAGCAATGCTTTTCTTCTTCTTGTTTCCATTGAGTTTGCTCATTGTTATTTTAGTTCATCGTATGTATCATACTTACTGTATTTTGTAATTTGACTAATCGTTCTTAGTATGTGAAACTAAAGAAACAATCAATTTTAGTCAATCTATTTATCCAAGGAGATCCTATATCAGTTTGTTTGTGAAAGCTCTAAATTTTTTTAAAATATATCGTTACCTGAACATAATTGATAGGGGTGGGCACAATTACCTCGCCACCCGCATACCAGTAAGCGGTGAAGTCAAGTAATAAGGCGGGATTTTCAACTACTTGCAAGTAGAGTATCAAGAGATTTTTTTTCATTTACTTTTACCCGCCCTCAGAATCGTTATCCGCCTATTCTACCCGCCATAATTACTCGCAATTACCCTCCCCTATACCCGCTACCCGCCACAATTCCTCGCCATTACCCTCTATATCTTCATCCGCCACAATTATTCGCAATTACCCCCTATACCACCCGCCACAATTACTCGCATATTACCGTCTCTATACCCGCTACACACCACTATTATCCGTAATTACCATTACCGTCTTCGCAAAAAAACGGGTCAAAACGAAGAATCTTTCAAGTAGTGGAATTTTAACTACCGTTTTTCCGTTTGAAGCAAGTATCAAGCGGATTTTGAACTACCCAAGCGTCAAGAAAAAGGCAAATTTTGCATACTTTGCCCACCCCTAATAATTGATGATATTTGTTTCTTTACTGAGGAAAAATTACTCCAAAGATAAAGAGATTTTTGTATCTTACAGAATGGAAAGAAAAAAAAAAGATAAGAAATTGATCACATTCTTTAAAATTAATATATATCAGCAAATATTATGACATCTAATTTTTTTTTTGTGCAGATAAGATTAGTCTTAACCAATGTTCCAAAAATCGCTAGGCGCTCGTCGGACGTTAAGGATGGACCTAGCGCCTAACCAATAAATCGGAGATTAAACGAGGATTAATCAAGGATTAGTTTTATAGTTTTAAGACTATTTTAATGTTTTTAAAATATATTAATCCATTATAATTAAATTTTTCTATAATATTGTTTTTAAAATTGCAATAAACACATAAAAACATATTTTTTTAAAAAAAATTTATGATTTTCATTAAAATTTTGAAAATAAGTTATTGTAAAATATCACAAAATCCCAATCTAAACGTCTGAATAACAAAAAAAAAAAAAAATTGGCGGCGAAAGTGGGCCTAGCGATTAGACGCTAGTCGGACGGCGAGGATGAACCTAGAGACTAAACAGAAAGTAATCGGAGGTAGGCGAGGATTTTTAGAACATAGGTCTTAACCAATTAGAGTTAAAAGATACAAATAAGGACGTGACCTTCTACTCATATGGAGAAGGTTCGTTCCATCCTGTTTTCTATAGTTTTCTTGATGAGACTTGAGTTTATAGATTATGTTCTGGAGTAGTTGATTGTTAACAATACTGGAATAGTTGATTGTATATCAATTCATATTACTTATTATACTAAACATACAATTTAAAAAAGTTATAGCCAATTAAAACAAACAAAACATTCTTTTTTTCAAGAAGGTTTCTTGTTTTTGAAACTGAAACAATTAGTATGATAAGATAAAAGAACATATAATTGTAGGAAATTCAGGCAATGATTAGCTATGAATGATAAATTTTGAAATGGTTTGAGTAGAAAAATGGTATTTTCAGCCTAGTACAATTTGCAAAGTGTATTTTCCAACCTTTACAAACATGTAGTTATCTACCAGTGTTAAACTTTGGATGGATAATTTTTGCAGATCTTCAAGCACCGTAAAGACTTGTTATCACTCGGATCAATGAGAAAAAAGCATAAACACAATGCAAGTGAATGGAATAGTTAGATCTGATTTCACTGAACTTTGTCGATATCGATATAAATTGAATATTGAAATTTCTAACATAAGCACAACTGAAACAATTACTCGATACCATTCGGATTATATTCGATTCGATACACACAGAAATCAATAAAATTCAATAGATCAACAATTTTGAGGATTCAAATCCGATTAATTAAGCAAATAAAATAGAATATGCAGAAGAGAAATAGGACGGCGCTAGAAGAGGAATGATAAGCGATAAAATTGGATGAGTACCCTAATGTACCCTGATTAATTTGACCTAATTAATTAAGTTGCCGACAAAAAAAAATGACCTAATAAGTCAAAATCAATTTCAATTTTCAAACTTTTAATACAAATTTACCCTTCCTGATTTCACAAATTCAGTGGCAATTGACGTAAATAATAGTTTAATTTCGAATAAATCATAAATGTACTCTTTAAATGTTCTATATATGATTTCCCAATTAATAGTATAGAAGATAAATGAAAATTTAATGTCTACTTTACAAAAAATTCAAAACTCAAGAAAACAATAAAAAAAAATTCGTTTTTCTTACGAAAAGAATTGGTTTTTTTTTTAAATTTTAATCGGTTTCTTTTAGTTACCAAAAAAATTCAAGGTGTGTCGCATAATCTTCTCTGGTGAAAATTTTACCCTTTTTCCAAAAGATTTTGCCCGCTAATCTCTCATGTCGCTTCGACGAGGGTTTCTTCCAAAGAACAAAACTACTAATCCGAGACTTGATTCATCTCTCTGATTCCATGCGAAATCGTCAAAGATTGGGGATTTTGGAAAGCTAAATCAAGTGAATGGGATCTGAGGTTCCAATAGAACTCGTCGAAGAAGACGAAGTGAGTTTGAAAATATTACAACTACATCTCTTTCTGGGTTATTGCAATTTCGTTGATTGATTGTTCGCTTTTGATTTTTCTGTGTGTAGGAGTTTGATTGGGAAGCAGCAGTGAAAGAAATCGATTTGGCTTGTCTAAAAACCTCAATTGCTTCTTCATCTTCTTCGTCCTATTTCACTCCTTGTGCTAATCCACCAATTACGAAGCCTCCTGCTAAAAGACAATCTACTCTTGATCATTTCATTGGAAGAACTGAACGTAATAAACCTCCACCAGCGGAGAATCAAGTTGTTTCGGATCCACATTTTGATGAATTTGAGTGTGGTGATGATAAGAGTTCATGTGTTGGGATTGATCCTGAGACAGCTAATACTTGGATTTATCCAGGTTAACTAATTTCTCAACTTAATGATTGATTTTGTTGCTGTAGATCTTTGTAAGTTGATGAATAATGTGTTTTTGTGTGTTTGGTTATTTCAGTGAATGTGAATGTTCCTCTTAGAGATTATCAGTTTGCTATAACGAAGACTGCTTTGTTTTCAAATACATTGGTGGCTTTGCCTACGGGACTTGGTAAAACACTTATAGCTGCTGTTGTAATGTATAATTATTTCAGATGGTTTCCTCAAGGTATAAGCTTTGCTCCCACTTCTGTCTTTATGATTAAGGATTTAGAAATGTAACTGAAGGCTGTAATTGTTGTTTTTCGTAGGGAAAATCGTCTTTGCAGCACCTTCTAGACCTCTTGTGATGCAACAGATCGAGGCATGTCATAATATCGTGGGAATACCACAAGTATGTGATTCTCTTTCAACCCTCCAGATATTGTATTTCTGTTTATCTATCTTATTAGATTCTTAGATATGTTTTTGAGAAATGTGGGTTGGATTGACTTCAGGAATGGACAATTGACTTGACGGGTCAGACATGCCCTTCGAAAAGAGCCTTCTTGTGGAAAAGCAAAAGGGTTTTCTTTGTCACTCCGCAAGTGTTAGAGAAGGATATACATTCAGGTGATACTCTTTTTCTTCTTTCTGATCTAAAACTTCTTAAGTCTATTAATAGTTATCTAGTTTGTATTACCATGTGATCATAAAAACCGTCTCTTTCAGGAACGTGTCTTACTAACTACTTGGTTTGCTTGGTGATCGACGAGGCACATCGAGCTTTAGGGAATTATTCTTATTGTGTTGTAGTTCGTGAGGTTTGCTGTTCTTTTACGTGTTCAGACTTTTTAGTAACTTTCCTACGCTTATATCTTGGATCATCTCTATCTGTTTCTTTTCTTTCTCTTCATACATGTGAAAATGATCAAGGTGAAGGTACCAACTAATGCCCTTTTAACTTTTAGTTGATGGCGGTTCCAGTACAGCTGAGAATACTGGCTCTTACTGCAACTCCTGGATGTAAGTTACTGACTTTTATATTTTTGGTTATTATATTTCTCCACCCATTAACGTTAGATGTTATTTTCAGCAAAGACACAGGCCATCCAGGGTATCATTGATAATTTGCAGATATCCACACTTGAATATCGAAATGAGAGTGACCATGATGTTTGCCCTTATGTCCACGACAGAAAATTAGAACTAATCGAGGTTCAACAAGCTGGTTTCTGCATTTTCCAAATGAGCTGCGCTCCAAATTCATGTCTAATAATTTTAGCATCTTTCTGGCAGAGCAGGTTCCCTTGGGTCACGATGCAGATGAGGTATCTAAACGCCTGTTAGATGTTATACGTCCATATGCAGTCAGGCTTAAAAACTTCGGGGTTAATCTAAACAGGGATTATCAAACTGTATGTGCCTCGATCCTTATATCTGTTTCAACACTAATGTCAATGCTCACATTTTCTTATCCACGAATACCTCAACTCGTGTTTAACAGTTAAGTCCACACGAATTACTTATGGCAAGGGATAAGTTTCGTCAAGCACCTCTACCAGGCATTCCCCATATAAGTCACGGAGATGTAGAATCTTGCTTTTCAGCTCTTATCACTCTTTATCACATCCGTAAGCTCCTTTCTAGTCATGGAATAAGACCAGCGTATGAGATGCTAGAAGAGAAATTGCAGGAAGGGTATGCTCTTATTTACTTCTGTTGAACTGATTTTATGGGTGCCTGATAACATTTCACTGGGTTTAGATATTATAGCTTTTGATATCAAGGGCATTGTCAAATAAGTTGCTGTTAAACTATCACCCTTTGCAGGCTATTTGCTAGGTTGATGAGTAAGAATGAAGATATTAGGAAGACGGAGCTTTTGATGCAGCAAAGGTTGTCGAATGGAGCACCAAGCCCAAAATTGTCGAAGATGTTAGAGATACTAGTTGATCATTTCAGTATGTTTTCTTTATAAATTTTGATCTGGAGTTGATGTCAGTTCTTAGCTGTTAACTTACAATTGAACATGGATATGATCTTAATCTATGGCTGCAGAAGTGAAAGATCCGAGGACATCACGGGTCATTATTTTCTCAAATTTCAGAGGAAGTGTAAGGTGTGTATATAATTGTTGTTTTTGTTCCCTTGTTTACTTGCTCATCATGTTTCTTCTTTTGCATTCACCTGATTACATTCATCTACAGAGACATTATGGACACATTAAGTAATGTTGGAGATGTGGTTAAAGCAACTGAGTTTATTGGTCAAAGTTCAGGTTTGTTACTCTGATGTTTACACTCTCAGTTACACGGAAGTATCATTTATGATTGTTACTATGTATGTTTCTTTCAGGTAAGACACTGAAAGGGCAGTCGCAAAAAGTTCAGCAGGCTGTTTTGGAGGTCTGTTCCCTTTATCTTATTTTATGAAAAAATTGACTTTGATTTGTTCTTTTTAAACCATCTCTTGCATGATATACTCATTTCTCCTACAGAAATTTAGAGCTGGTGGGTTCAATGTTATTGTTGCAACATCTATTGGCGAAGAAGGCTTGGATATCATGGAAGTCGACCTAGTTATATGTTTTGATGCTAATGTATCCCCTCTGAGGATGATTCAACGCATGGGAAGAACCGGAAGGAAAAATAATGGCCGAGTTGATATCCTTTAGCTCGCTTGATTTATGAACTTCTCATTGATCCTTCCATTACAAATCTTTGCAGTGCCACTTTTTCGTTAGAAAGCCATTGTCATTCCTTGACTAGCCTTTACTAGTTCTTGCTTGTGAAGGGTCAGAAAAGAACAGCTATATGCGAAAGCAAGCAAATGGACGGGCCATTAAAAAACACATGCGGAATGGAGGAACAAATAGTTTTAATTTTCATCCTAGTCCAAGGATGGTAAGAGCGGTTAAAAGCTCCTTTCTTGTTTTTAATACTTTGTTTTCTTTACCTTCTTGCTTCAGTTTTCAACTTCTTTTACTTCATATATCCCTGATCCCTGTCATGTGTTATTATAGATTCCCCATATTTATAAGCCAGAAGTTCAACATGTTGAGTTTTCAATCAAGCAATTCGTTCCGCGTGGAAAGAAACCACTAGATGAGAATGTCACTGAGACTCCAGCTTTCAAGAAAAAGCTTACACCTGCAGAGATGGATATGCTTGCCAAGTACTACGAACCCAAGGAGAAAAAGATGAAAATGTCCTTAATTGCGTTCCCTCACTTCCAGACATTGCCATCAAAAGTGTACAAAGTAATGCATTCACGTCAAACAGGCATGTTAATTGACGCTATGCAGCATTTGCAAGAGGCAACTTTTTCAGAGCAAAATAAAAGTTTCTTTACTGAGGTGTGGCTCATAATCCTGTATAAACTTGGTCTTTCCTTGCTTTCTATGAATTCATTGTTCACTTATTTGGAATCACTTACTCTAATAGTTTGGAGCTCCTTTGAGTGAAAGAGAGGAGTTTGACACAGGTCTGAGGGTTGGTCATGATCTGACAGGTAAATCTAGTCTCATTGATTTTGCTGAAGTATCAATTCTAACAATTGCATGGATATAATTTACTCTTTAAATTATCTAGTAGGAGGTATGCAGGCTTAAAAGCTATTAATTAATATATATACGACAACAATGACCAAAAGAGCCTATTTTAGGATGTATTCTCTGCTTTCTTTAGGTAATATCTTCCTAAATGGTCTTGGATATAACTTCATATCACTTCTCACAAACCCAAATGGAATTGTCACTAATTTTTAGGATGTAGATGCTTATAGACTTCAGTCAGATAAATGGTCTGGTCAACGTGGGACTAATAATATCACTCTAATGCGTGAAACTGCAGTATGAATTATAAAAGTTCCAAACTTATTTCTTGAATTATTGTCGTATTATTAACTTGTTATTTCTATCTCCACTTAAGGATGCATCAGAGAATACATGAATTGCTAATGTATCTTCTGCATTCATCCTTATGAAAATCAGGCCTTTCCTCAGTAGTGTTGAAACACATCCATTCTATTTATTAATGTGCAGATTTACACTCTTTCCATAATTTGGAAGTCAACACGTCACAGAGAAAGGCAACACAAGTTGTTGAATCTCCCACAAGCACCTTAGAGACTACAGAAAAAGTTTACGAAGAATCTTCACTCACACACCGTTATCTTTTCAGTTCAGAATGTGCATCTGTTGATACTCTGGGGAAGGTCTTCGTAATGCCGGTTCCTCTTTCATTCTCTTCTAATGTACCAGGGCCAGACTATATGCCGTTGGCTGAAACAGGAAAACAACATTCTTGCCCAAATAGAACCCTCATTGACTTTGCTCCTGTGGATACTTCCGAAAATCATCAGCAAGATAATATTTCATGCAAGTTAAAGCAAAGGTTCTTGTCAGATGGTGCCAACGAGACACTAGAGACTCATAGCCTAGTGAAAAGGCAGTCCACTGGTGTAGGTGAAGGAGATGTAGCGAATCGTGTTGAAGAAATAGTGTTATCATCGGATGAAGACAACTGTGAGGGCTTGGAGCTTAATCCAAGGCTGACTAACTTCATCAAGAGTGGAATTGTTCCAGAGTCACCTGTCTATGATCAAGGTTAGTGTTATTTCTTGAACATTTAGTACGTGTTAGAGCTGGAGATATAACTAGATAAGAGCAGATGAATAAGATATCTACTTGAGTGTATGTGCATCCGCTATTGAGCCTCAAAACATGGAATGCATCAATCATGGTCTTTTAAGTTGCGGATTCAATTGGCTGCAACCACAGAACTTTGGTATTAGAGAATTTTATATATACATAAAGTTCGATGAAATAGTTTGAGAAATCTCGATTTTTACAAATACAGTATACATTTTATTGATATAAAGGACTGTAGTTATGCTATACTACATATTTTGTTATTTCATGCAATAGTAATCTCAACGAGAACAGGACTAGGAAATGAATGAAAACATCCGGAATTTGAGTTTGTGCTTCAAAAATTCAGAAACATATTTACTGTGACACATCTATAAAGCTTTTCTAATTCTATTGTCTTAGTGCTGATTATACATTTGAATCCACCATTTGTGCAAACAAAAGCTTATAGCTGGCGAAAAAGCACTATTTGTATGTACCATTAGCAACTACCCAACCACAAGAACTAATTATGTTCTGATAACATCTTTAATGCTGCAGGGGTTGAAAAAGAACCGAACAGAGAAGAAGATCTTGATCTTCCTAAGCTTTCTTCACCTACAAGGTTCAGTAATGAATTGGCAGGAGAGACTTCTTTCCCTGAGACAAATGAATTCAAAACTCCTCAGAAGGAGGAAAGTTTGGTCAATGGAACAGAATGCTTGGCTGTTTCTCCCATTCCTGAGGAATGGAGAACTCCCTTGGCAAATCTTACAAACACAAATAGCAGCGCTAGCAAAGATTGGCGGGTGAGTTCTGGAGAAAAGTTAGAAACTCTCCGACAGCCTCGCAAGTTGAAGAGACTACGTAGACTTGGAGATTACTCAAGTGCTGTAAAGGAGAATAATCCTGGTATTGCTGAGGCAGACCATATCAGATCTCGTTCTCGCAGTAAAAAACGCATTAGAGGTAACTGGTTCTGTGTTTTCTTTTACTACACTGAAATAACTTGATCAGTGAAAAGTCTTAAATTGCTGAGAGAGTTGAAACACTTGTTACATTGACCTGCTTGAGTGATTGCTGCTTGGTTGCTCTATGTTTTAAGGTAAGAAAAAGATAAGCGTGGATGATGATGCTCGAGTCTTCATTGACGCAGAAGCCGAGTAAGTTCTTATCTAATCTAAAAAATCAACATCTGATGGTCTTTCTTACTTTATCAAAACAACGAGAGAGAAAATAACAATAGTACCGCAAAATACAGAGTTGATGTTTAGTTGTTTCAAATCTCTTTATTTTGATCAGGGTCTCTTCGGAAGCAGAAATGTCGGCTGATGAGAAAGAAGATCTGACTAACGATTCGTTTGAAGATAGTTTCATAGATGACGGGACAATACCAACAGCAAAAACTCAAGCCGAGTCTGGTAAAGTTGACATGATGGGCGTTTACAGGTAATATAGAATCAAATATAACTTTCTTCTAGTATGAATAAAAGGGTCAAATGACCTTACTAAAAATCACAATGTATCCTTTCCACAGACGTTCCCTACTCAGCCAATCACCATTTACAGCGAGATTTCGTGATGTAGCCACATCAAGTCCGAGTCCCTACTCCACTGGACTCTTAAAGAGGATAAATGAGAGTAGAAGCGACTCAGATAAATCATTATCTTCTCTTCGAACCCCACAAACAGCAAACTCTGAGTCAAACCAGGATGCAATGGTGACAGGAGACGACGTTTCGGGAGTTCAAATCTCAACAGATAACCGGAAAAGGGAATTCAGTTTATGCAACTTGGGTAATGTCCCCGTGATTAACTTAGAAAGCAAGTTTGAAGCTCATGCACAAGCCATGGAGAAGGAAAGCAATGAAGGCTTGAGAAGCAATGCAGGTGATGATAACGATGACGATGATGATGATGCATTCTTTGCGACACTAGACTTTGATGCTATGGAAGCGCAGGCCACATTGTTATTGTCGAAGCAGAGGTCAGAAGCAAAAGAAAAGGGAGACGCCACAACGGTTATACCTCATTCTGGCATGGAAAGGACTGATGGTGTGGAGAAAGATGCACCATCTTTTGATCTTGGTTTGTGGTGACTCTTCTTCTAATGCAAAGATACTAAGTTATGTTGTATAGATTGACAAAGGAGATGGCGATGATGAGTTAAACAATAGAGCATAGAACATTTGGATGTATTTTTTGGTGTATTAAGTTTATGTAAATCTTAATGAAGTGGATATTATTAGTGCTTTGAAGTAATGACACACGTCAATCAACACTTCACTTTCAAATATACTTAAACTGATGTAACTCTATTGTTGCATTACAAAACATAAAGATGTCAAAATACTGGTAATCTCAATATCTTAGTTAAGGTGTTAACGAACTAGTCGAGTGAAGAAATATATTTGGTGACAATGAAGTTTTTCTTGAAGTGCATTACGAACAAAATGACAATATACTTTAATATGCTTTGTATGCATGTTTATGAAAGACGAGATTCACAACGATGTGAATAGGCGATTGACTATTTAAGAACATCGGTATGGATTTTTTATTAGTGATACCGGAGGCGGATACGAGGGCAATAGAGTGGTACTTGATTTCCAGAGATGAACATAAAACCGTGGCTTGCTTCTTGGTCTTCAAGAAATTGGCAACTCTCCAAAGAGGATTATATAGGCAATAAGTGAGCATCATGTACAAAACAAGTGGGCCAATTGGCCTTGCAATAGGCGTAGAGACATAAATAGCAGTTTAAACAAAGGAAAATTCCTAGTCTAGAGCAACCTTTAGATAATGAACAACACGAAGTGCATCAACCCAATGTCTTTCGTCAGGGTCATGAATTAACTAAGAGATAACGTGGATGGCATAGCTGAGTTTGGGCATGAGATAAATTAAGCGACCTATGAGCCATCAATGGTGCTAGGTATCAACGAATAGTGAACCATATAAGCAGTGTCTAGCTTATGATTTTGCTCGATTGGAGTAGGCAATGATTTGTCCCCTAACAATCATGTCTAGAAATTAATGTCGAAAACATACTTTCCCTATAAAAGGAAGATGCCAATGGGACTAGGAGCCACTTCACGGCAAAACAAATATCACTTGAGTTTACCCAAGTCTTTCATGTGAAAAGACTATTAATGTATGTAGGATTTAAACTTGGTGAAAAACCAAAGATCATTCCAACAATGATGAAATCATAACTATGTAGTATTTGCAGTTTAGTGGTTCCATAGTGTAAAGAAGAAAATGAGTAGTCTGCCTTGTTTTGAACAAAGCTAAAGAAAGTTAGGACCTCTACCACTTTTGAAAACCGGCAACGAAGAGCCTGCCAGAGACCATACAAACATTAGTGAAAATGACACTTTAGTAGAGTCAAACGTAGAAAATTTCCATGGCAATTTTATGTATACTTCCTCATCAAAATTGAAATGAAGACATGCATTGTGGACATTTATTTGGTGTACCTCTCAATTTTTAGTAGAAGTAATGACAAGCAGTGAACAAACATCAGTCATCTTGGCTACAAGAGAAAATGTCTTACTATAATCAATTCCTTCAACTTGTATGTCCTCCAAAACTTTTAGACAAGCTTTATGAGACTTAATGCATTGTTTCACATTGCTTTTGGTTTTTTAAACTATTCACTCCTTAAAAGATTTTTTTTTCTTTTGGCAGAGATGTGATATACCATGTTCTATTATCTTTCAAGATGTTGATCTCTAAGAGCATGACATGGTATCACGCCATGCTTGATGTTTAGCCACTGAAGCTTAATACTAAGGCTTATAGCCGGATCCTAAGAAAGTAAGAATGTATGATGGTGGGAGAAAAATAAATTGGTCACATCCACTTCTTTTTTTTTTGTCACCAATCTAAATTAGGGTAACTAACTTATTAATTCACTTTTGACTAAATCAGTCACATCCACTTTTTTTGGTCATCAGTCTAAAAGTTTCTGATTAAACTTTTTTTGTCTTCTGTATTTATCAACCGACTACATAATTGAGTTGTAAGATTCTTCATTATATATATATATATATATATATATATATATATTCCTTTGGTCTAATGATAATAATAGCTTTTATTATTATTCGAGTATGTTATAAGAGAAATTCGATGGTTTTACTATCATATATGTCAAAAGAGTGCTGGTTAATAATGCTGAGTTTAACAACTTGGTTATGAATTTTCATAAAAGAAAGAAAAAAAATTGTGTTTAGTGCTTTTAATTTGTTTGTTGCTCTAGGTTTTTTTCAAGAGGATGTTTATTACTTTTGAAATTTCTTTTGTTTTATATGTATTGAGTATTTTTTTTTTTAAATCATCTCCGATCTCTATATACACGGCATGGTTCAAATATGAATCAAATATATTACTACGATTCAAGACGGAGATTGTTGCATATGAAAATGTTTCTTCTTGGAAGATATATAAATAATTTATTATATGGGACAAGAGCTAGAATGACCCAGAAAAGAGGTTTAATTACTATAATGATTCAGATCTTTTTTTTAATTGCTAGAATGATTTTTGCTTTTTTTAAACCCAAAAGTATCCCTGAAGTATTTGTTAGGAAAGAAAAGGTTTTCGAAACTGCCATTACTATTATTTTTTCCAGCGTGGCAAAAATTAGTGATATTTACAAAAATGCCACTCCGTCCTTGAAACAAATCCGCGACTCATGTTATCGCACACTTATTTTCTTGCACACTTGTTTTAGTAGTCGCATATTTATTGTGCAGACTTGTTTATGTTGACTCTGCACATTTGTTTTTTACGTTCTGGCGGACATATTTATTCGCACATTTATTTAATGATATCGCGGAATTAATTTGAACCGCGGATTTATTTCGCACAGTTATTTTTTGCCTATTATGGCGGATTTATATATTTCTTTTCAGCCACACAGTTTTCGAAAGTAGTAGCCGCTGATTTATTATTATTGTTCTCGTGTAGTTATTAATCCGCATGATCGCAGACTTATGTTTTCATTGGTTGCACAGTTTTTGTACTAGTTTTCGCGAAGTTATTTTCTAGACACATTGTAGCACATTTGTTTACGCGGATTTATTTTGATGTTGATGCAGAGTAATTTTGCATATAGTTACGGACTTATTTCTCATGTTGTGGCGGCGGACTTAGTTTACTTGTTGTGGCACACTTATAGTAGTACTAGTCTTCACATCAATAGGCACATTGTAGCACATTTGTTTACGCAGAGTTATTTACGAAATGGTTACGGACTTATTTCTCTTTTTGTGACGGACTTATTTTACATGTTACTACACATTTATTGGCATTGTGTTCGCGGATTTATTTTGAGGTTGCTGCAGAGTTATTTATGAAATGGTTACAGACTTATTTCTCTTGTTGTGGCGGACTTTGTTTACATGTTGGCGCACATTTATTAACGGAATGGTTACGGACTTAATAATGTACATGTTACTGCACACTTGTTGTTATTGTTGCTGCGGACTTAGTTTTATCATTACCGCGGAGTTGTTTAAATGAAATATGGACCACACGATTTTAGGGTTATCCTTAGCTGATTTACGGACTTAATATACATGTTACTGCACACTTGTTGTTATTGTTATTACGGACTTAGTTTTATCATTACCGCGGAGTTGTTTAAATTAAATCTGGACCACACGATTTTAGGGTTATCCTTAGCTGATTTCGAGCTCATCTGCTTCATCTTCTTCCCCTTTGTGTTTTTTTGATTTTTTTTTGCAGCCATCTTCATGTTCCTCTTTCTTCATCGTTCCCATCTTCATTTTTCTCTGATTTCATAATTATCTTCTCCATGATCTTCTACCTTGGCGTTTTTTTTTTGTTAAACAAATGGAGCAAGTTATACTTGTATGTGGAAAATGGAGGTTTGAAAAACAAAGATGGTTGTTTGTTGTTGATGCTAAGCGAGGATCTCGAATGCTAGCAGCAGGCGATGGTATGAATTATAAGAATTTCATTCGAATGGTGTTTGAAGATTATGGGTTGGATAATAGAGTATATGATGTCGAATTGAGCTACATGTTTCCAAATAAGATTATGCAGAAATTGCCTCATGATACACCTCCTGTATATGTTGAGAATTGTCGCCAATTCAAAACTTTTTTGGGGCAATCCAAAACAGATATGTTTCGACTTTGTGTCGAAGTGAAGGATAAGCTGGATATCAAGAAGGCATTCGAAGATGAGGTTCCAAAAGCTGAAGAGAATATGCAGCACAATGATGACGATGATGATGAAGATGATGAACCCATATTCGATTATTGTGATGACTCTGATGGAACAGATTCTGGCGATGAGAAATTTTCAGCTTATGGGATGATGTCTGAGAAAGAAGAAGAGGAAGAAGAAGAGGAAGAGAAACCAATATTACCTCCAGAGAAGAGCGCTTCCACAATTTATGTAAGTGAAGGCAATGGGAATGTTGAATTTGTGAAGTTTGAATTGAGTTCTTTGGATTTAGCTGTCGGACAATGTTATGATACGAAAGTGGAGCTGGAGACAAGAATGAAGATCTTTACTGTTGTGCATAAATTTGATTTCGATGTCTATAAATCGACACCAGATTTATTGAGTTTTAGGTGTTGGGTGAAGGGATGTTCTTGGAGAGTACGAGCTACATCAATAGGAGATTATCCAAGGTTTCATGTTCGACAGTATATCCCCAATCATACATGTTCAGTTACAGAGCGTTCTGCAAGATCCCGACAAGCAACTCCTAAGATACTTGGATTATTGTACAAGGATTTTGTTGGTGGAGTTGGACCAACGGTATTGCCAATGCGTGTTGCCGATGCTCTTAATAAACGATTCCAAATTAAGGTATGTTGCACATCTGTTTTTGACTCGTAGATTATATGGTCGCGGATTTATTTACTCTAACTAATTATATGATTGCGGATTTATTTACTATAACTAATTATATGGTCGCAGATTTATTTACTATAACTAATTTTATGGTCGCGGATTTGTTTTAGTTCTCATAGTTGTTCGTTTTGTGTAGCTTAATTATTGGAAGGCATATCGGACACTAAGACATGCTCGGGATTTGGTTAGGGGAACTCAAGAGAGTGGATATGAATTACTACCTGCTTACTTGTACATGATTAAAAGAAAAAATCCCGGATCACACACACGGCTTGAAGTTGATGAGAATCAAAGATTTAAGTACTTGTTTCTAGCATTTAGTGCAAGCATCAACGGATTTCCTTATATGCGGAAAGTGGTGGTTGTTGATGGTACTTTTTTGCAAGGAAAATACAAAGGGACACTCCTTACCGCAACAGCTCAAGACGGTAATTTTCAGATATTTCCTATTGCTTATGCCGTAGTTGATACTGAAAATGATGAGTCATGGGTATGGTTCTTCGAGCAACTGAGCGCTGTTATTCCCGATGACGAAGATCTTGCCATTATTTATGATAGGCACAAGTCTATTAAGAAAGCTATTAGAACGGTATACCCAAAGTGTAGTCGTGGAATATGTACATACCATTTGTACAAGAATATATTGGCCCGTTATAGAGGTCATAAAGCGTTTGGTTTGGTGAAAAAAGCGGCCAATGCTTTCAGACTTGTTGATTTTCAGACCACGTTTAACCAGATTCAAGTGTTGAATCCTGCACTTCATAGTTATCTCCAAAGAGCTGATGTTCGACTCTGGACACGTGTTCATTTCCCTGGCAATAGGTACAATCTTCTTACCAGCAACATTGCTGAGTCAATGAATAAGGTTCTATCACAATCTAGGAAATTGCCTATTGTACAACTACTAGAGGTTGTGAGATCGATGATGACAAGATGGTTTGATTCTCAAAGGAAAGATGCATTGAAATTGCAAACAACTCTAACCCGTGGAGTAGAAAAATTGTTAGAGGTAAATTTCTTATCTCCTTTGGTCACAGGTTTTTTATGTTGTTTAATGGTATATGACCGCTGGTTATTTGTCTCAGACTATATGACCGCAGATTAATTTTTTTTTTTTCAGAGTCGTGTTGAATATTCTAAGCTTTTAAATGTTCAAGATATTGATGCTAATCAAGTTCAAGTGCTAGGCGGAGGATCTGTACATGTTGTTAATTTGAGAGATAGAAAGTGTTCATGCCGTAGGTTTGACTTGGAGAAGTTGCCATGTATACATGCAATAGCAGCGGCGGAGAGCAGGAAGATTTCCCGTATTTCACTTTGTCATCATTACTATCGTAGGTCCTACTTGTACAATTCATATTCTACCGCCATCATGCCTAGGGATTTTTCTTTGCCAATACCAGAATATGTTGCGACAAAGGTTTGTTCACCACTTGTACCTCGACAACAACCAGGTCGACCAAAAAAATCAAGAATCAAATCAATCCTCGAAATTGCCATGCAGAAGAAAAGGCCTAGGAAGCAACACGCATGCGGTAATTGTAATGAAGTTGGACATAATCGTAAAACATGTAAAATTGCATAAACTATGGATTTTAAACTCCTATGTTGTTCTTTGGATTGTAAACTCTTATGTTATAATGTGGATTGTAAACTCTTATTTGTATATAGGTTGTACTGTTGATTGTAAACTCTTATATTGTACTATAGATTGTAAAGTATTATGTTGAACAAATAAATCCGCGATAACATACGACAGACGAACAAACAAATCCGCAGCAACAATGAAAACAAAAGAAATAAATCCGCAATAATTCATATACAAATCAAATAAATCCGCGATAACCTATATAGAAAATAAATAAATCCGCGATATGTCAAGTCTAATAACACACTTCGGACTGAGGTATTGAGATGAGGTACTAAGCTCTCTCGACGACGAGGTAATGGATTACTCATATGTGGTCCTCTCGTCTCTGAAATTTCATCATACAACTCAGCACCTAATCTTTCCCGAATAGCCTGAATGTTCTCATCGTTAAGCCCCTCAAAACTCCATCCTAAAGCAAGGCACTCAATGTATTTTAAAGCGTAGACGCCGCAATCTCCTGGATTCTCATTGAGTGGAACGTTGGCTCTGACTCTTCGCACTCTATACATGTTAGGGTTATACGGGCATTCGTTCTTCGGAACCATGATATCGAGGAATGCCAGGATCATCCTGCGGAGATGAATGTCAAATGCTGGTAACTTTCAAACCCAACAATAACAAGTACAACCACAATTAATTAGTAAATACATACCTGCGGAGAAAGTCACATGCCAAGACAATTTCTTTGTCCGTCGTATCAGCCGGGTTGGAGTCATAGACGTATATACTCTCCTTGGGGAAGTTAATGTCTACAGCAACCCAGTGATTCTCGTTGATATTAACAACACCGTACAAGTTATCAATGTCCGTATACCATTTCTTCTCAGTAGCCGAGTCTAAAGGAGCTAAACCATTGAAATGGTTCATATAATTGATGTCAAACAAGAATTTCTTTGACTTTGCCGGACTGTGCTTGAAATCAATAGTCAAGGAACCACTGATCAATGAAGCCTACCCTATCGCGGAAAGGTGAAGGAGAACGCATAGACCTTTTGCGGCACATTGTCAACGCTGCAGCAAGGTGCTGTTCAAATAAAGAAGAAATGAGACAAAACCAAATTAAATCCGCAGCAATATAAAAGCAGAATAGCAAATAAAAAAAAATCAGCAGCAATATCAAATAAAAGCAAATTAAATCCGTAGCAATAGTAGAAATATTTACACTATTTGCCAACCATCCATATCTTTTGTTCGTCTAATCCTTCCTAGGGGTAATAATCTCCTTAAAGAAGATGACATCTGAATCTTTGCTTCCAAGTTCTTCATCCCTTTAAGAATAAAAAAGAGAGAAGATTAGTATTGATGAAGATTAGTAAAAAAAAGAGAAGGTCTTAGATATATATTCATTCAATTCTATGAAATCAACTAGCCGGCGCCATTTGTTTTCATCAACAGCTGCAATAGGGTCATAGTCATGTCCTGAAGTTTGAACACCTGGAATGATGCGCTTCATCGTAGAGTTACCAATGTATGGAAATCTTTGACTCCACACCAATTTAGGAACTCACTTCGGAATAGGTGTATTTTCATCCATTGTCTTCAGTTGTTTCACCATCATATCCAAAGTAACGCCAACAGCTTTATTATCTACTGCCAGTTGCGGATTGGACCACGCTTCATTGGAACTTGATGCCATTTTCTCCTCTTTCTTATGATGTTGTTGAGTTATGTCTACAACATCAGTATCTGCAAATATGAGCTTTTTATTTTTCAGCAGAGGAGCCTCCCTACTCTTTCTCTTCTTCCCCGTCAGAACTTTACTCACTCCACCCTTGACAATTTTTCTTACTAGAAGCCCATCTGTTGCATCCTTGGTCTCCACTACCAACCATGACTGCATAAATAAGCAACAAAAACCTTAATCAATACCAAAATAAATCCGCAGCAACATTAAAAACTCATCAATACCAAAAAATAAATCCGCAGCAACAATGAAAAAACCCTTATCAATACCAAATTAAATACGCAGCAACAATGAAAAAACAATTATCAATACCAAAATAAATCCGCAGCAACATTACATCAATACCAAAAATTAAATACGCAGCAACAATGAAAAACCTTTATCAATACCTAAATAAATCCGCGACAACATTACATCAATACCAAAAATGAAAAAACCCTTATCAATACCAAATTAAATACGCAGCAAGAATGAAAAAACTCTTATCAATACCTAAATATATTCGCGGCAATATAAGAGTAAAGCTCAACTAACCGGTGTTTTACTTGTTGCTTCATCGTCTTGCTTGACGTCTTCTTTCTTAGAATTGGAATCACTAACGTCTATCGATTTGCTCTTCCTTCCTCGCTCTTGGAGATCATTGATATCTTCCTTAATTGTAGCAAGATTCGCATCAAACCCTTCCATTCTTGTCTCAAAACCGTCAAATTTTTTCCCCAAGCTGCCAAGTTGCCCGTCAAATTTTCCCCCATGTTGTTAAGTTGCCCAGCAAAGGTTTCCAACACCTTCATCATTCCAGCAATGGAACCCCTAGTCTCCTCATCATCCTGTAAATTTTTAAACAAGAGTTATAATATCATAAACAAAAACAAGCAACAAGAGTAATCACAAAGAAACAAGTGTACTAACCTTTGAGTGTTCCTTTCCTTTCTTCTTCTTTTTCTTAGAAGTTTCAGCTCCATTAGACGGAACATCAGACCTCAAAGTCTTCAAATCCTCAACTTTTACACGCTTTTTCAAGACAGGTTCCTCCACAGGCCAAGCATTTGCAACCAATTCACCTCCAATGATATCTTCGATCAACTTGTCAAGTTTCGGATCAAAGTTTTGATCATTGTCACTCCATTGAGGATACTTAGCTTCTAATGCAACCGGAAGCATATGCCTCACACGAACCTAAATAGAAGACAATGACAATATTAATCTCAAAATAATAACATTTAAAAACCATTATCAAAACTAAAACAAATCCGCACCAACATTAAAAAACCCATAACCAATATCAACATTAATCCGCAGTAACATAAAGAAGAATACCATATCATACCTGTCCATGTTTAGCTTTCTCATCAGCTATTAAGTCCTCAAATCTGAAACGTTGACGACAACCTTTCCAGTTAAGAAGTGGTGGGACATCAAACCAATTCCGCCTAAACCCATACAACTCTCCTAGCGCTACAACAGATTCAAATATCCATATTAGCAGAGCATGAACACATCTGTTTAATTGGTAAGTGGCTCCTTTGTAATGTCCAACTTTAACCGAATTCACTAAACTAGTAAATCCGGCTCTACCCCAAGGATATTTTTCAAACCTCTCTGTATCAAAGACTCTTATTGCACTACTCAAACAAATCCTTGATCCGTGATTGATACCATATACTCCAACATGCATAATGCATAACCGTCCTAACATCTTCCTCTTCTCCTTATCCCAACCCTGACAAGTTTTTAAAACTTTCACCAACTCCTCCCAAGTAGGTCCTTCTCCTAATGGAACTTTCATTTCTTTCCACAAAGCTTTATAATCAACCTCACACAACTCTGATTCATCTGATGGAAATGGGTCACAATTCAGACAGGTGATATCCTTGAACTCGTGTAGTGAAAACCTGAGTGGTTGACCATCAATTAAAGACTAAAACTCATGAATATTGTCGACAGCCAGCTGATGTGAGAGGAAGAAATCGACAATCGAGGAAGCCCATATGTACTTGTGCGTCACATCTATGTCGGTAAGCTTAAGAAAAACTCCAACAGATGACTCCTTTAACTCAGCCCACGCATCTTCACCAAGATATTCTTTCATGATCTTGAATTTGGAAAGAAAACAATAGTGGTTCATGCTCTTAAATTGAATATGAGGTTTCCCATCTTTGTAAAGTCTTGGACGGTAAGAAGAAGCCATGTATCTGCAATACATACGACAAACGAAATCTGTTATCAAAAGCACTAAATAAAAAATGTGCAGCAAAAGCAAAACAAATGTGCAGTCAAAGCCAAAGCCAAAGCAAAACAAAGAAGTAAACAAATGTGCAGCCAAAGCCAAAGCCAAGAACTAAACAAATGTGCAGCGAAAGCCAAAGCCAAAGCAAAACAAAGAACTAAACAAATGTGCAGCCAAAGCAAAACAAAGAACTAAACAACTGTGCGGTCAAAGCAAAACAAAGTGATGAACAAATGTGCGGCAAAACAAACCAAAGAACTAAACAAATGTGCAGCGAAAGCAAAACAAAGGAGCTAAACAAGTGTGCAGCCAAAGCAAAACAAAGAACTAACCAACTGTGCGGCAAAGCAAACCAATGACTAAACAAATGTGCAGCGAAAGCAAAACAATGGAACTGAACAAGTGTGCAGCCAAAGCAAAACAAAGGAACTAAACAAATGTGCAGCCAAAGCAGAAAACAAATAACTAAACAAATGTGCAGCTAAAGAAAAACCAATGTCAACATTTGTGCGGCAAAGATCAAACAAATATGTGCCCAATTATCAAACAAATATGCGGCCAAAGATCGAACAAATGTGCGGCAAAGAACGAAAAATGTGCAGCCAAAGATCAAACAAATGTGTGGCCAAAGTTCAAACAAATGTGCGGATACTTATCGAACAAATGTGCAGCCAAATAACTAAGCAAAACAAACAAATGTGCGGCGAAAGATGAAACAACTCAAACAAATGTGCGGTTAAGCAAAAAAACATGTAAAAATTCTGGTGACTTATCACAAAATTAGTAAATCAGAAAGTGAAAACAGTGATGAGGAAAATGAAACTAAGTGGAAGAGGAAGATGAAACCTACCCTAAGCGGTGGTGGCAAGGAGAAGACGAGAATGCAGCGTTGGCAAGGAGAAGACGAAACGGCAAGGAGAAGAAGAAACGACGGCGAGGAGAAGAAGAAGAGAGAGGAGAAGGCGGTGAAACGACGGCGGCGAGGAGAAGAAGAAGAGTGAGGAGAAAACGCAGAGAGAGAAGACGAAGCGAGAGGCGAAACGGCGAGAGGAGGAGATGCAGAAAGAGGAGAAAACGCAGAGAGAGAGAAGACGAGGAGAACGGCGGCGGCGCGATGGCGGAACGAGGAGAACGGCGGTGGCATGACGGCGGAACGAGGAGAACGGCGGCGGCGCGGCGGAGTTTAGGTCACGACGAAGGAGGAGAAGAATTTTGAAAGTTTTGATTTTCTGATTTTGAAAGCCAAAGCAAAACACAGAACTAAACAAAAATGCGGTTAAACAAAAACAAATGTGCGGTTAAACAAAAATAAATGTGCAGCCAAAGATCAGACAAATGTGCGGTAAAGATCAAACAAATGTGCGGTAAAGATCAAACAAATGTGTGGCCAAATACCAATGATGAAACAACTCAAAAAAATGTGCGGTTAAGCAAAACAAATCAGTGACAATGCAAAACAACTATGCAAAAGAAATCAGCGACAACCAAAAACGAAATCCGCGACAACACAAATTAAATCATCGACAACCAAACAAGATAACCCAAAATCAAATCAGCGAGAACCAAACAGGGAGTAACGGCGGCGGAAGTTTAGGGTTTTCGTGAAAGGGAAGATGAAACAAACCTAAACCAAGGAGGAAGATGAAGCGGCGGAGAAGAAATCCAATGACGATGAAGAAGAAGCCGCGGCGAACAGAGGCGACGAAGAAGAGGAAGTTGCGAAGGAGAAACAAAAAACCAGAGACGACGAAGAAGGAAGTCGTGAAGGAGGATGACGGAAGGAGGAAGACGATGGAAAGAGGAAGACGACGCCGGCGGCGAAGAAGGAGACGACGGCGGCTGCGAAGAAGGAGACGACGGCGGCGGCGATGGCGATTAGGTCACGAAGGAGGAATTTTTTTTTTTCAGATTTTGAAACTTTTGATTTTTGTAAAAATGTTAATTAGTTTTTGGGTTTTTGATTTTCTGGTGTAAATGTTTTTTTTTTAATAATGGCAGTTTTGTTATTATATTATGTTAGGTTAGTTTAGTTTTCTTGTCTTTTAAACAAAAATATTGATCCATCTTTTTACCTAGAGTCATTCTAATTATTTCCTATAAAATATGAGTCATTTTAGGCAATTTTCACTTATTATATTTGGTGTATACAACATTTATCACTTTTCCCGAAAGGTTCTCCGAGAAAGTTGTAATGGCCGTTTCATTCACAAAACTTGTATTTAACCGAGTAATTAGATCAGCATATATAGCATCATAACATCATAAGCTTTATAAAATGGTTTGATTCATTGGGAAAGCTCAAATGGATTTTCCCATCGAATACATGAGTGAGTGTGCAACTTATGAAGTTTTTTTTGGTACTTTATCTCTATTACTCAGAATTTGTGAATACGAAACTTGTGAATGATGATCATCAGAACAACATGCCAGAATGAGATTAGTAAACCTATTTTGATAAGTTGTTATGCAAATATGAAACTTATATGTAAAATTAATTTTCCATAAATTTACAAGAGGAATCAACTATTTACGTAAAACCAAAAATTTAATAGTTTTATATAATTATTTCTGCTTAACCCAAAAGTTTGTTTTTCTCTAGATATTAAAAAAATAAAAAATATTCTTCAAATTTATATGCTAAACTTTTTGTTGATTTTCTTTTTCTATAATCTATATATAAGCTCTACGACTCATGTTGAATGAGATAATCGATAATTTAGATCCATTGGTTTATATTTGATTAAAATTTTGTACTTATGAACACAATAACAATTACAAACTTTCAATCGATTCACTTTGCTTGATGAAAAATATACTCATCTTTTAAACTATAAATCAGAATTCATTTGCATTAAAGATTTTTTTTTTGTTAAGAGATTTACATTAATAAACTTAGCTGAAAATAGTATTTTATTAAAAATATTGTAACACTCATCCAATATCTTAAACACATATTATATATAATATTTTGGATAACAAACACATACATATTCAGGGTTGTGACCAATTGGGACGCATTTTCCACTAGCATAATGTGAATCAATGCATGTTTGATTGCATTTTACTCCTGGAAACTCTGTGCAAGTACCTATCAAAATGGGCTTCTTTCCACCTTGCGCTTTTGTAGATCCTGAAATTTATATAAGTTAAAAAAAATAGTATAGCATTGCAAAACATAAAGAATCCTTTGACATTGATCTCTTTCCGTTAGCTACTTTGTAATATCATAATGTATTGTAGCAAAAAAATGTATATAGTTTGTTCAACTATATATAGTATGAATAGAGATATAATATACATTATCAAACAGAAAATACAAAGCTTTAAATTTAATTTTGCATACTTGGGATCGAGAGAACAACCAGACATAATATAAAAACAGAATAAAAACACATGTTCTTGATGATGCCATTTATTTATTTTATCCTTTTTTGGGTGTAATATGATCCTTTTGTTTTGATGTGTTTTGTGTGTGTGTTTTTCTTATTATGAGATTAAATAGTTTAATACTTTTGACAAATATATATACAGAACATTTATGGTGATGTGGCAAGCTTACAGTTTTTCTCTCGATTTTTTTAATTAATTCAGTTTTTTTTTCCAAAATGTATTCTGTTAGTCAAACACTCCAATTCAACTTAAATTACTTAAAGAGTTAAAAATCTTAAAACTTTACTGTTATTCAATCTTAAATTTTCAAAACTCTATTAAAGTTATATGTTATTGGTTTTGGTAGTTTTATAATTTTGTTTAGAATCATTTATAGTCATGAATTATTGGGTTAAAGATTTTAAAAATTCAATCAAAGGCATATGTTATTCAAACTAAATGAGTTTAATAGAGTTTATACATATGTTGAAGTCTAGTGTTATTGATTGATTCTGTTTAAACTTTTTTGTTCATATAAAAACTCTTTCAAAATACTAAATGTTATCATGATATTTTCAAAGACTTTACAAAAGCTCACATCTAGTATTTGAGCAGAGGCGATATACAATGTATATATATTTCTTTATATAATGTAAGTATACCTTGACTTGAATTAACGTATAAATCATTACATTTCCTTTTAACTGCAGAGATATTTTCCAAAACAATATGAGTGCAATTTGCAACTTTAAAATTCATATGCAAAAAGGTCTTTTAGAATTATTCCTCCATAGTTGTCAAGAAAAAAAGACCTATTCCTCCATTAACTATTTTTCTCGATTAAAGAAAAATCAATGATGTCAAACTTAAAAATAAATATTACTATTATAAAATCATTCTTTACGAAACAAAAGAAATATAATTTGATATATAAAATTTATAAAACATCAAGTATACAATAACATAAAACTCTTTCAAAACGTTTTTGTATAATCATTCACTTATAAATTAACGTATACTTCAAATGAAAGTGTGGTTGCTGTTACTCATAAGTTAAAGAATAATATAATAATTACAAAGTTAACAAAACTTTACAATACTATACTCTTAAAATATGTGAAAATATGTAATATTTGATTTAGTTAGAGAGAATATGTAAGAGGTCACAAGATTCCAAAATTATTATAGTCATTCAAACTCTAACTAAATTATATTTGAATAAGTTTTGTTTATTCATTTTAATTGAAATCGAAATCTAATTAGTGCCAACTTTTTTCCTTTAAACAAAATTTTTCCATATTTTTTTAATGTAAAAATTAATAACAAATCAACCAAAAAAAAATACATTTAATACTTTTTTCATAAGAAAAATTAATATAGATAGCACTAGTTGATTGTATTAATAAAAATTTAAGTTATAAAATTTATATATGTAAGTTATAAATATACATAACGTCAATAAAATAATTAATATCCATAAAACTCTATATAAATATACAATAATAAAACACATAAGATAATAATAATAAAATGTTAATTAAACAAAAAATTAAGTTAATTATATGAGACTACTGCATCAGACCCCCTCTATAACCAGTTTTTGCGTCGATCCATCCAATCTTACAGATTTTTTTATTTTTTTCCCAATTTATTATATTGCTTTATATTTACCCCTAAACTATTTTTCTTTGCCCAATTGCACCTAAGAATCTAATCAACCCAAATTGCGATCAATTTCGCTTAATCACGTTTAGAAATAGTGATTGCAGGTTAGTAAATTAACCCGTTCCAAAACCCAATTACCCTAATCGATTTAAACCAATTAAACCAAAATCGATTGAACCCAACTCCAATTAAACCAATTACCGAAATTGAAATTGAAATTGATTAAACCCAATTAAATCCAAATCAAATTAAACCCGAAATTGAAATTCATTAAACCCAAATTAAACGAAAATTTCCCAAATTAGAGTAGAGGACTCAAAATCCCTAAATTCACAACTCCATGAATGTGCAATTGAAGAACTAAAAGCCAAATTTGTCCCAAATGGAAACAATCATAAATCCTCAAACCCAGCAGAGTGATAAAAAAGAAACATGAATACATGTGAAATCACAAACAGACAAATTTCTAAATCGTTGAGTTTTCAGAAAGAGATGCAAAAGGTTTTGCCAAAAACTGATAAGTCTATACAAGACTCTTCCTTTGTAGCTTGTTTCTTCACTAAAACAGTTGTGTTCATTGTCTAAATCATTCTCATCTTTGTCTTCAGCAGTGACCAATCCATGACACGCAACAAAGTTTGCAAGAGCGTCTTCGTCTTCTTCCTCTGATTCAGAATCACTAAAAAGTAATATAAAGATTTTTCATTCTTCTTATATTAAATTGAAACATTCCATGGTTTGCGTGTTTTACATGTGTAGTTCAGGTGAATTAATCCCTTGGATTTTACTGTGCTGATCCAACAACACAGAGCTTGCCGGTCTGCTTCAAAGAAGACAAGGAGTTGGAGAGTGGCCGGAGAATTTTCTCGGAGCTCATATGCGCCATCGAGGAGTCGAGATTCACTGTCGTTGTGGTCTCTGTAAATTACACTGCGTCTCCTTGGTGCCTCGAAGAGCTTTTGAAGATTTTGGATTTGAAAAAAAGAGAAGAAGATCAAGGTTATGCCTATCTTCTACGGCCTGAATCCGTCGGATGTGAGGTGGCAGATCGGAGAAGTCGCTGAACACTTTAAGAAGCACGAGGGTAGAGAAGACCCTGAGAAAGTGATTTCATGGAGGCAAGCATTGACCAATTTAGCAAATATCTCCAGTTATAGTTCTTATCATTGGTATGTTCCCAACATAGGTCGAATTTTTATTGTTAGATTTGAATATTTGATTGAAATTCTCCTTTTGATTTGCAAAAAATACTCTTCCAAATCCACCGTATCTCTTTCTCTGTTACTTGTTCTTCGTTGTTCTTGGTCGCTAAGAACAAAACCTAAATCCCTAAATCGATTTGGGTTTAATCAATTTCAATTTCGGGTTTAATTTGATTTAGATTTAATTGGGTTTAATCAATTTCAATTTCGGTAATTGGTTTAATCAGATTTTGGATCGGGTTTTTACTAACCGGTAATCACTATATCTAAACGCGATTTAGTGAAATTGGTCGCAATTTGGGTTGATTAGATTCTCAAGTGCAATTGGACAGAAAAAAATAGTTTAGGGATAAATATGAATCAATATCATAAATTGGGGAAAAAAATAAAGAGTTTGAAAGATTGGGTGGATCAACGCAGAAACGGTATTATAGAGGGGGTTTGAAGCAGTCGTCCCTAATTATATATATATATATATATATACTAATATTAGGGAAGTACATTTATAGAAATAACCTTAAATTTTTTTAATATTACATTAAATGTCATTGTAAAAAATCAATCAAAGAACAATTTTATAATAACATTTAATTTTGTATGAACAAAGGTAATAGAGTCAAGAAAAAACTTGAGATCAAATAAAAAAAATAAGTAAAAAATTATATATTATAATCAAACAAGAAAAAAATTAGAAAACAATAAAATTGAACGGAATTCAATAAATCCGACTAATTAGTAATCACATTCGATCATTCGAATATCATTACATAAAATATATTTAATCAACCAATCAATAGTTACAAACTCCATGGGGATAACTAATATTTTCTCGTGCTTCTGTGTATCTTGACAATACGAACACGATAATCTTCTATGAGTTGTCCATCCAGATAACATATCATTTTTTGGAAAGTCGCTTATCGTCCAATAAGAACCGCATGCATCTTAAAATTTTGCTAATGAAACATCATACGCTTCAACACCATGATTTCGTAGCATTTGTAACTCATACATCAATGGCTGAAGAAATACATCGAGTGATCTGCTCGGATGCTATAGGCCGGGAACAAGAACATAGAAGAACAAAAACTCTCTACCCATGCACAAAGATGGAGGCAAATTGTAAAGTGTTATGATTATAGGTCACAAAGAATATTGCTTTATATGGTTTCCAAATGGGTTGAAACCATATGTACATAATCCGAAGTATACATTCCTTCACTTAAATACAAAATCTGGATACATTGATTGAAAATATTTTCACACTTCTACATCTGAAGGATGTGTAATCTCTTCTTCTTGACTATGATGTGTATGCGATCTCATTGGCTCTACCATGCACTGAGATTGATATAACCTCTTCAACCTCTCCGTTAACGATAAATACCACATCTATTTATATGGAATTCGAACTCTGCCACTAGTTTCTGGAAACCACGATTTACGACAGAATCGACATCTTTTACGGTTTTCATCTTTTCTCCAATATATCATACAGTTGTCGATGCACACATATATCATCTGATACGGTAAACCAAGACCAGCTACAAGTTTCTGTACATGGTAAGATGATGGTAGTGAAAAATTATCTTCTAGCAAAATATCTTTCACAAAATCTGCTATCGCATCAGTACATTCCTCCGCCAAATTATACTTCATCTTAATGGTCATCATCCTAGTAGCAGATAATAAAGGCGAATGACTTTCTCTAAACCCACTACATAGCGGCTGCTTCGCTGCGTCTAACATATCAAAAACCCTTTGTGCTTCTAAATTTGGTTCTTCAACTTTATCTTTATCTGCACCGGCCGACTGCATATTCTCTCTAAGCACAGCATTCACCATCTCAACCTACACCTACTGATGTCTCTGTATTTTATCTTATTGTAGCATGCATTTCTCACCATTTAGATAGAGTTTCATCACATGTTCCACCCTGTTTACTCTCCTTTTTGATCATTTAGCAATCATACTAGGCTTTGCATTAAATTTGTATACATATTGCATTTTGGAGTTGTTTTCAGGGCAATTGGAGACTTTTTGGAAGTTTGCTGAAGCTAAGGAAGGAAGATGAGCTACTCGAGGAGACCACTCGATGAGACCACTCGATCTACAGCCAGAGTCCACCACTCGAGGTGCAAGCTGAGTCACATATCAAATCAAAACCCTTGGAGGATCACCATTCGGTCTAACCACTCGACTTTGTGACCGAGTTGAAGTCTGAAGACCCAAGCCACTCGATCTAACCACTCGACTTCAGACCAAGTTCTCCCACCACCTTAATCATACTTAGTCATTTTGTCCTTTTGTGTTTAGGGCTTCCTATATAAAGCATTCCTACGGAAAACCCTAGTTATTATCTCTGAATCTTGTCTTTTAGTTTTAGGCTTTTCTCTGTAGCCACCTGAACTCTTTTCCTTTAATCTTTTGCACTCAATTTTTGCACAATCCTTCTATTCTCATCATCATGAATCTGAATATGCACTTTATTTCATTTCTCTGGGTTTGAATATTTTAGGATGATTTTTGAGTAGTGAACTAGGGCTTATGAGGAATGGTTAGATCTGTGTAGGAATCCTAGTCTCCTTAGATGTTTAAGCTTGAAATTGATTAGATCCCTTCTAGATTAGGTGCTCTTAATGTTATTCCTTGCTGACCCCTTGGAATTAGATCTTAGGATTTCACACTCGGAAGGTGCTTGTTGAAATGCATGACCTACTGATGCTAGAGATCTATGGCTTTTCACCAAGACATTGGTAGGCAAAGCTGTATTTTGACATTGATGATCTGGAGTCTAATGCTTTCCTTTGCTATGTTTCATTAGTGTATGTTCTTTGTTCTCTTAGAATAGCATTAAGATTAGGAAGTGGCTTAGGACTGTCGGTGTCTACCACGGCAGTGGATTCACCTTTCTTTGATGTTCATCGTCTAGGGACAGCTTCTATGAAGATTTATTAAGCATCTAGGATAGATTAGGATGAATCACATATCCATGAACCATTTCCTCAGAGCCTTTCTTCTCATTGATTGATATTCTGCTTTTGCTTTGCTTGTTTTGTTTCTTTTTGCATTTAGAATTGTTAAGTTACCAAATCACTCTCTGCTTGACTTGAATTAGGAACATCTGATCACATCCTGATTGCATAACATCTCACCCATTTGGATTGACACCTCATCTGCTGCAATGACATGATAGCATAGAGGAATTGAAAACCTGTGTAAAATCGTGTTATCACCTACATCTATTTTCGTTCTATGTTCTCCTAAGCTATCCGCAACATATGGTTCACTAGTACTACCATAATCATAACTATTTTTCCCATATATATACCAAATCTTGTAATCCGACATAAACTCATTGCAATACAAATGCCTCCAAACTAACTCGACCTTAATATTATGGAATTCTCACAAATAGAACATGGACATTTTAACTTACAACTTTTTTGCTCTCGGTTGATTTTTTGCCAATTCCATGAACTCGCATATACCTCATGCATACTTGTCTTTTAATAAGTTTGACTTTGGATTCATCATTGGTTCGTCCATCCATGATCATAAATGTCTTCTACTAGATATTTTTTATTGCCATCAGAAATCCATCGTAATAAGAAGACATTTATTTTTAATATTTTTGGTTTTAGTAATGTAATGTGTTGTGATTGTATGTAGAAATGTGGAAACACATTTATAAGATTGTTGCCATCGAAAATCCATCATAATTTCAAAATTCTAATGGCTATAAAATGGCTATATTAACATTCATATTTTCTTACGGTTTTTCAAAAATCAGTCAGAAATTTTTGAGGGAACTGTTTTTTGGGTAAATTGTCGGATTGCCATTGGAAATTTCAGATGAATTAAGATTCTGTCAAAAATTCGTTGGTTTACGGTAGCTTTCTTGTAGTAAGGGGGCTTTGGGGTCGATAGAATAGTACATGGACAAGTTGTATAAGTATATGAACATAGTCTCGATTGCAGCTAACTATAGACATGCGATCCCTTGGCTGTTATGGGGCATATGGAAGAACAGAAACTCACGTTCGTATGTAGGAAGTAGTGGAGACTCTCACATCATGATTGCAAAGGCTTTAGAAGATGAATATAAAGAGGAGCTTGAGATGGTTAATTCCACAAGTGGCTCAATAACAACCTAGGTCTCGAAGAAATGGAAGAAGCCTATACAAGGAGTTCGAAAGTGCAACATCCATTCATCGTGGATTAATACTTTATGAGCTTTACAGAGTCTAAAGGACATTCATACGGATGACACTGAGATATGGTCTGACTGTGGAGCCATGATTGAAGCCATAAAGAACCCTAAGGATTGGCCAAGATATCGTTCCTATATTGATAGTTTCTTTCGATTGAAGATGGGGCTTCATAACTGTACGATCAAGTTCAAGACTCTTGGAATGTAAAAAAAAGGAAATAGGTGAAAACAAAGATAGAAGGTAGCGTATATCTGCTAGAATTCCAAGGAGCTCGGAGACCGGTTCCTGGGAGTTCAAAGCACACACAAGCGACTGAGTGTCCGAAAGGAAAATGAGCTTGGCTCTGTCTAAAGAAAAAGCATGAGTCAGAGCCAGCTTAATTAATTGTGTAAGCTTCGGCCTAAACTGCAGAGGGTAGAGCACATGTATCTGAGGTTACTTACTTATGTTCTTCGAGAGAATGATGCCGATAGACCCAGCCAATCCATCAATGGTGGTCCGTTCATTCCATGACGCATCAATCAACAGACAAGAACCTGACGTAATGGCTGGAGGGGTCACTGATATACCTCTGGTTTGTGACGTAATGTGGCCACTCTTATATGCTCAAATTTACCCTGAGCTACTCTTTCAAATTAAGAGATCACTGTAGTACTTAGGGATCGAATCCACAAGGACTTGGTTACACAATAGATTGTCAGTAAAAGTATTAAGCTAAATATGAAATATTGTAATTAAAGAAAATAAAGCAAATAAGTAAACGAGATGTAAATCAATGGAGAAAGACGCTAGGCATAGGGAAATCTTAGGAATCGTCAGAACTGCGAATCAATCAATTATTGGGATTATAATTAAGAACCGTTCTAGAACTCAAATCACTAAGCTATAATTAACCAACTGTCGTTGCGAAAACTATCTAAATCTAAATTCCAGAATCCCAAATTTTTTGCAAATCCTAAGAATATAAATCAGCCTTAACGTTCAGGTTCGATATGTTCACAAAATCCCTAAACCAAATTCCTTTGCGAATAAGTAATTTTGCTCACCCTAGATATATCAGATTATCAATTGCACTGTCGTGCCTAATCAATCAACCTAAGATCTAAATTCCAATTGCACTGTCGTGCCTCCTAGAATTAGCTTTGAGAATAACCTAAGGCGAAGAACTTTAACAATTAATCCCAATAATATAATCAATTCAACAATTCATCAAAAACCCTTGAAAACCCTAAACCTAACTATGAAACTACTCAGACATATCCATGGAGATCAAAGACATGAAATAAATAGATATCATATAAATTAGAATAGAGAAAGAGGTGTTTGAAATCTTCTCTCAAAGGAGAAACAGAGTATAAGATCAGCCCCTAGCTCCAAGTTCTCTCCAAAAAGTAAACACAAAGAAGAAGATTATTTAATAAAACCTAAAAACCTAATTTATAAGGCTAAACACGATCTGGGGTCTTCTGTTAACTTTTTGGAAGTTCTGGGCCACTTTGCAATTCATTAAATGTTAAATTCCGCGTCAGAGTTTGTCAGTGTCGATCGGCACCAGTGCTAGTGTCGAACGACACTCATGGTTATAAACTCGGCTTACTCTATTCACGTGATCGGATCCCTTCCACTGGCATAACTTTTGATCGCACCGTTGGAATGACCTCAAACCACTTTCAACGAATGCCAAACTTCTGTCGCCTCTGCATGACTCTGCATCTCCATATGCTACAAAGCTCCAGAAATGCTCCAAATCATCCAAAATATCCCAAATGTGTATAAACCGTAAAAGATTCAAGCAATATAAAAGACTCGATAAAAGACATATATCATGGCATAAAACCGGTAAAAACCATGATATATCAACTCCCCCAGACTTAGCTTTTGCTTGCCCTCAAGCAAAACAACCATTCAGCCTGTGAAAGAGGTTTGAAAACAGAGAAACTCACCTTGCTTTAGAACGTCGCAGTAACTGTTCATCGAGTAATCCACATGCCACAGCATCAAACCAAATCGAACCACCATGTACTTCGCCGTAGACTTCGCAGTTTTTCCCGATTATCCCCACAATCACACAACATTGATCCTTAAACCTTCATCGATGGGTCTCATCTTTGATCATGAAGCCAAGGACCTTCTAGACTCATTCCCATACAATACCATGACAAAACAAACCGATTCTCACATTATTTAGGTATTCTTTCTCTCCCCAGACTTATACTTTTGCATGTACTCTTCTTTTGCTTTTCTCTTTTTTTTTTTCTTTTTTTTTCTGCAGCGAGCTAGAGGTTTGAGACGCGAGTATTGATGGTGTTTGCCACCGAATCACCGGTTCATTCCTCTATATATATCAAGGTTTTGATACGCGAAAACCGATGGTGTTTGCCACCGAGTTCCCGGTTCATCCCCTCTCAACATAACGCATAAATCCTTCAAGGTTTGAGACGCGAAAACCGATGGTGGTTGCCACCAAGTTCCCAGTTCATTCCTTGGGTAACACTCAAGAGTACATATACTTCTTTGCCAACTTTAATCAGGGGAGAGGAATACCGTTACTTTCTACTGCGGTTTTGTTTGTCAAGTATGAATGGCGAGTCAAGCCCTATGGACATCAGTCACATTAATGAGATAAAAACAAAAAATTAGCTCAGGTTTACCAGATTTCTGTTGAAGATATGGGTGTTTCGAATCAACTGGTCAATCTTTTAGCTTTTTCATTAGTCGGATTCTGGAGATGGTTCTGTAACTATGGTCACTTAGACAAAACAAATCAAAGCAACAAACCAAACAAGGATCATAATTTAAGCCAAAATTTTGACTCAATAAAACATACTTGGACTGACTCTAAGAAAATAAAAGAATAGTTAGTAACTACCTCTCCCAGACTTAAACAACACTGTCCCCAGTGTTATAAAAGCATGAGTTTGGTGAAAATAAAATAAATAAAAATGAAACACAGAATCAAAAGTGGAAAATATGAAAATTACCGTCATCTTTGCATGGGTGTCGATCGACACCGGCCAGTGGTGTCGCTCGACACTATGTCCTAACTTAAACTACCTAAAGTTTAAAATAAAAAACTAAGCAATCGATCAAGAAATTCCCAGCTGAATCACGGCAAAATAAATCCATAAAACATAAAAACAACCTAGAACATGAGGAAAATAAAATAAAATAAAACTTACCGGTGGGTTGCCTCCCACCAAGCGCTTGTTTACAGTCATTAGTTTAACTTCGTAGTGGTCTTATCGGTGATGAGAATCACTAGGAGGATCAGGGAGTGGTGGCGGTGGGTTGAGACGCGGTGCGCGTACCCTATGGTCGTGCATGTTCAGCTTCAGCACTTTGCTCAACGCATCATCTACAGCTGCTTGTCCCTGCGCTTTAAGTTCTGGGGTGATAAGTGCTTTAACCTTAGAGAAGGGTTTAGACATACCTTTGCACTTAACCTTATACTCGATGGCGTCACCAACACGTCTCTGCGGTGTCAAGGTTATAGGAGAACTTGTGATAACTCTGTTGCTCCTTGGCTTGTCTCTGCAACCTTCCGAGATGTTCCGTGACGGGTGTCGATCGACACTGGTGGTTGGTGTCGATCGACACCATCAGGCTCTTCCAAAATATCAATGCAAGAGATGTGTTTGGGAGCTCTTGTTGTGGGGATGGCTTTATAGGAGATCTCTTTGTCAATGTAAGAGAATGAGATACTCTCCTTGGTAGTCTATAACTGCACCAACTGTAGCCATAAACGGTCTTCCAAGGATCAAAGGCGTACTACAGCGTTCACTCATCTCTACAACCTGAAAATCAATAGGGATTAAACAATCTCCTACTTTAATGAGCAAATCAGGTATTGTACCATATGGAAACGAGGTGGAAGTGTTCGCAAATGTGAGAGTCATCTCTGCAGGTCTGATACCAATTCTTAACTTCTCTGCAATTGCCCTTGACATGACATTGACACTAAACCCTGAATCAACGAGAGACTCTTTAAATTCAACTCTAGAGATGGAGCATGGAACTGTAAATTTCCCTGGGTCTTCTCTCTTAACTAACTGCTTCAGTGATGGTGGTGTGTGTCTGGCCTGGATGAAGAGTACCTCGATCTCTTCTAGAGTTTCTCTACAATCTCGGAAGTGACTAAGCAAAGGGCGGAATTGCAAAGCTTCTTTAAAAGACATCGATTGGGGAATCCTCCTTACCATCTTCTCAAAACCGAGCAACTTCTCTGCAGTAATGGGACGTTTGAGATGTCTAGGTGTCTTAGGATAAGGAATCTTAGGCTTGTAGACACGTTCCTCGACAATCTTGGGTGTTTTCTCAATTTTTGGATCAGTCTGCGAGGAGTGTCGATCGTCACTAGGGTTGTGTCGATCGTCACTAACACTTGGAATGAAGTTTGTGTCATCTGTGGCTGTTGGTGTCGATTGACACCAATGGGTGGTGTCGATCGTCACTGGTTCCGGAAGTTCATCATCTTTGACTTTGATCTCCTCCGATAGCATGGCTAAAAATTTCTCATCCATTTGCTCAAATTCTTCAGCACTGATATCACCGTTCAACATAATGGCATTGCACTGATACCTTGGATTAACGTATGTCCTTCCCAGAAGGGTATTGTCTTGTCTCTTCACAGCTTCGGCAGTCTGTGCAACTTGAGTGTCGAGCTACTTGACATGAACGTTTGGACCCTCTAACTTTCCATTCAAGTCAGCATACAGAGCATCGATCTTCCTGTTGAAGTCCACAGTTATTTTCTGCTGACCCTCCAAAATCTACTCTAACATCGATTCCATCTTGCTCGCAGAGGTCGTAGGCGGAATGTTCTAATAGGAAGACGAGCCGTAGTTCCTCGTGAAGGTGTCACTGCTCTGGAAAGGCTTCTGATACTGAGGCTTCTGAGTGTAATTAGATGAGGACTGATTCCCCGAATAGTTGCCTCTCGGACTGTCTCCATTGTAATTTCAGTGGTGGGTGTCGATCGACACTGATGGTTGGTGTCGATCGACACATTGTGAATTACCAAAGCACTGATAACCGACAAAGTTGACATCCCGCTCTTGGTTATTGTTTGGCTCAAATATTTCAACCTCTGCAGCAAACTGAACCTGCTTTTTGTTAACTAGAAGGTTGTGTACCCTGTCTAGCTTCGCATTAACCTCAGCTATCTGACTTCCCTCCAAGTTCTCTGCTTGCTTCTTCCTTTCGAAATCAGCGTTCTTTGTGCTGTTACTTGAAGCCAAATTCTCAATCAAAACCACAACATCTTCAGGGTACTTGGTGTTGAAGTTCCCGTTACTCGCAGCATCCAAAGCCATTTGATACCTCCAATCAATACCCCTGAAGAAGATACCTAGCAACTGAACCTCGCTGAAACCATGGTGTAGACAGTCTCTCTGATACGCCCTGAATCTCGCCCAAGCGGCCTTGAAAGCTTCAGTCGGTCCTTGAGAGAAAGTTGAGATCTTCATCCTCAGTTCCTCAGACCGTGCGTCATCGTAAAAATTACTCAGGAACGCGTTCTTTGTATCCTCCCAAGTGGTTAGTGATCCCGGTTTCAACTGGTTAAGCCAATAAGCTACTTCCTCAGATAGCGAGTATGGGAAGAGCTTACAGAATAGGTAGTCATAGGAGACTCCGTTTGCCTTGATGCTAGTGACTAGATCTTCGAATTTCTCAATGTGATCCATAGGGTGCTCGTGAAATAGCCTATGGAAAGGGTTCTGACCTACAAGTGTGTAGTATGCAGGTTTGAGCTCAAAGTTGTTCCTCTGAAACTGAGGTGGACGGATAGCAGACTGGTTAGCATAGAACTGCTCAGGCCGGTTGTAATCTGCCAATGTCATCCTACGTTGAACCACGGCACCAGGTGCACCATGTCCAGCATAACCAGCCGGGTGGTGTCGAGCGTCACCCTGTGGTTGGTGTCGATCGACACCAACTGGCTGAACATCCTCGACGATCACACGTCCAATATCGTCGATCCTTTGCCCTGCCTCATTGTACGCAAGGCCTTCCGCATCCCTCAAAACTCCCTCTTCATCGGGTCTGATGATTAATCGCAACATCACCGCTTAATTCTGAGTTCTCTGGGGTCTTCGTTCTAACTCTCCTAGCTCCTGAAACACACAAGAAAGAGAGAAAGAACAAAATCAGTAACAAAAAAAAAAAAAAAATTTAGACAAAAACTTAAACCTAAATCTAATGGTAAACACTAAGTCCCCGGCAACGGCGCCAAAATTTGATATACTCAAATTTACCCTGAGCTACTCTCTCAAATTAAGAGATCACTGTAGTACTTAGGGATCGAATCCACAAGGACTTGGTTACACAATAGATTGTCATTAGTGTATGTTCTTTGTTCTCTTAGAATAGCATTAAGATTAGGAAGTGGTTTAGGACTGTCGGTGTCTACCACGGCAGTGGATTCACCTTTCTTTGATGTTCATCGTCTAGAGACAGCTTCTATGAAGATTTATTAAGCATCTAGGATAGATTAGGATGAATCACATATCCATGAACCATTTCCTCAGAGCCTTTCTTCTCATTGATTGATATTCTGCTTTTGCTTTGCTTGTTTTGTTTCTTTTTGCATTTAGAATTGTTAAGTTACCAAATCACTCTCTGCTTGACTTGAATTAGGAACATCTGATCACATCCTGATTGCATAACATCTCACCCATTTGGATTGACACCTCATCTGCTGCAATGACATGATAGCATAGAGGAATTGAAAACCTGTGTAAAATCGTGTTATCACCTACATCTATTTTCGTCCTATGTTCTCCTAAGCTATCCGCAACATATGGTTCACTAGTACTACCATAATCATAACTATTTTTCCCATATATATACCAAATCTTGTAATCCGACATAAACTCATTGCAATACAAATGCCTCCAAACTAACTCGACCTTAATATTATGGAATTCTCACAAATAGAACATGGACATTTTAACTTACAACTTTTTTGCTCTCGGTTGATTTTTTGCCAATTCCATGAACTCGCATATACCTCATGCATACTTGTCTTTTAATAAGTTTGACTTTGGATTCATCATTGGTTCGTCCATCCATGATCATAAATGTCTTCTACTAGATATTTTTTATTGCCATCAGAAATCCATCGTAATAAGAAGACATTTATTTTTAATATTTTTGGTTTTAGTAATGTAATGTGTTGTGATTGTATGTAGAAATGTGGAAACACATTTATAAGATTGTTGCCATCGAAAATCCATCATAATTTCAAAATTCTAATGGCTATAAAATGGCTATATTAACATTCATATTTTCTTACGGTTTTTCAAAAAATCAGTCAGAAATTTTTGAGGGAACTGTTTTTTGGGTAAATTGTCGGATTGCCATTGGAAATTTCAGATGAATTAAGATTCTGTCAAAAATTCGTTGGTTTACGGTAGCTTTCTTGTAGTAAGGGGGCTTTGGGGTCGATAGAATAGTACATGGACAAATTGTATAAGTATATGAACATAGTCTCGATTGCAGCTAACTATAGACATGCGATCCCTTGGCTGTTATGGGGCATATGGAAGAACAGAAACTCACGTTCGTATGTAGGAAGTAGTGGAGACTCTCACATCATGATTGCAAAGGCTTTAGAAGATGAATATAAAGAGGAGCTTGAGATGGTTAATTCCACAAGTGGCTCAATAACAACCTAGGTCTCGAAGAAATGGAAGAAGCCTATACAAGGAGTTCGAAAGTGCAACATCCATTCATCGTGGATTAATACTTTATGAGCTTTACAGAGTCTAAAGGACATTCATACGGATGACACTGAGATATGGTCTGACTGTGGAGCCATGATTGAAGCCATAAAGAACCCTAAGGATTGGCCAAGATATCGTTCCTATATTGATAGTTTCTTTCGATTGAAGATGGGGCTTCATAACTGTACGATCAAGTTCAAGACTCTTGGAATGTAAAAAAAAGGAAATAGGTGAAAACAAAGATAGAAGGTAGCGTATATCTGCTAGAATTCCAAGGAGCTCGGAGACCGGTTCCTGGGAGTTCAAAGCACACACAAGCGACTGAGTGTCCGAAAGGAAAATGAGCTTGGCTCTGTCTAAAGAAAAAGCATGAGTCAGAGCCAGCTTAATTAATTGTGTAAGCTTCGGCCTAAACTGCAGAGGGTAGAGCACATGTATCTGAGGTTACTTACTTATGTTCTTCAGAGAATGATGCCTGATAGACCCAGCCGAATCCATCAATGGTGGTCCGTTCATTCCATGACGCATCAATCAACAGACAGTAACCTGACGTAATGGCTGGAGGGGTCACTGATATACCTCTGGTTTGTGACGTAATGTGGCCACTCTTATATGCTCAAATTTACCCTGAGCTACTCTTTCAAATTAAGAGATCACTGTAGTACTTAGGGATCGAATCCACAAGGACTTGGTTACACAATAGATTGTCAGTAAAAGTATTAAGCTAAATATGAAATATTGTAATTAAAGAAAATAAAGCAAATAAGTAAACGAGATGTAAATCAATGGAGAAAGACGCTAGGCATAGGGAAATCTTAGGAATCGTCAGAACTGCGAATCAATCAATTATTGGGATTATAATTAAGAACCGTTCTAGAACTCAAATCACTAAGCTATAATTAACCAACTGTCGTTGCGAAAACTATCTAAATCTAAATTCCAGAATCCCAAATTTCTTTGCAAATCCTAAGAATATAAATCAGCCTTAACGTTCAGGTTCGATATGTTCACAAAATCCCTAAACCAAATTCCTTTGCGAATAAGTAATTTTGCTCACCCTAGATATATCAGATTATCAATTGCACTGTCGTGCCTAATCAATCAACCTAAGATCTAAATTCCAATTGCTAATCGTGCCTCCTAGAATTAGCTTTGAGAATAACCTAAGGCGAAGAACTTTAACAATTAATCCCAATAATATAATCAATTCAACAATTCATCAAAAACCCTTGAAAACCCTAAACCTAACTATGAAACTACTCAGACATATCCATAGAGATCAAAGACATGAAATAAATAGATATCATATAAATTAGAATAGAGAAAGAGGTGTTTGAAATCTTCTCTCAAAGGAGAAACAGAGTATAAGATCAGCCCCTAGCTCCAAGTTCTCTCCAAAAAGTAAACACAAAGAAGAAGATTATTTAATAAAACCTAAAAACCTAATTTATAAGGCTAAACACGATCTGGGGTCTTCTGTTAACTTTTTGGAAGTTCTGGGCCACTTTGCAATTCATTAAATGTTAAATTCCGCGTCAGAGTTTGTCAGTGTCGATCGTCACCATTGCTAGTGTCGATCGACACTCATGGTTATAAACTCGGCTTACTCTATTCGCGTGACAGACTGGACTGCTTCCACGAAAACTGGCATAACTTTTGATCGCACCGTTGGAATGACCTCAAACCACTTTCAACGAATGCCAAACTTCTGTCGCCTCTGCATGACTCTGCATCTCCATATGCTACAAAGCTCCAGAAATGCTCCAAATCATCCAAAATATCCCAAATGTGTATAAACCTGTAAAAGATTCGAAGCAATATAAAAGACTCGATAAAAGACATATATCATGGCATAAAACCGGTAAAAACCATGATATATCAACTCCCCCAGACTTAGCTTTTGCTTGCCCTCAAGCAAAACAACCATTCAGCCTGTGAAAGAGGTTTGAAAACAGAGAAACTCACCTTGCTTTAGAACGTCGCAGTAACTGTTCATCGAGTAATCCACATGCCACAGCATCAAACCAAATCGAACCACCATGTACTTCGCCGTAGACTTCGCAGTTTTTCCCGATTATCCCCACAATCACATAACATTGATCCTTAAACCTTCATCGATGGGTCTCATCTTTGATCATGAAGCCAAGGACCTTCTAGACTCATTCCCATACAATACCATGACAAAACAAACCGATTCTCACATTATTTAGGTATTCTTTCTCTCCCCAGACTTATACTTTTGCATGTACTCTTCTTTTGCTTTTCTCTCTTTTTTTTTCTTTTTTTTTCTGCAGCGAGCTAGAGGTTTGAGACGCGAGTATTGATGGTGTTTGCCACCGAATCCCCGGTTCATTCCTCTATATATATCAAGGTTTTGATACGCGAAAACCGATGGTGTTTGCCACCGAGTTCCCGGTTCATCCCCTCTCAACATAACGCATAAATCCTTCAAGGTTTGAGACGCGAAAACCGATGGTGGTTGCCACCGAGTTCCCAGTTCATTCCTTAGGTAACACTCAAGAGTACATATACTTCTTTGCCAACTTTAATCAGGGGAGAGGAATACCGTTACTTTCTACTGCGGTTTTGTTTGTCAAGTATGAATGGCGAGTCAAGCCCTATGGACATCAGTCACATTAATGAGATAAAAACAAAAAATTAGCTCAGGTTTACCAGATTTCTGTTGAAGATATGGGTGTTTCGAATCAACTGGTCAATCTTTTAGCTTTTTCATTAGTCGGATTCTGGAGATGGTTCTGTAACTATGGTCACTTAGACAAAACAAATCAAAGCAACAAACCAAACAAGGATCATAATTTCAGCCAAAATTTTGACTCAATAAAACATACTTGGACTGACTCTAAGAAAATAAAAGAATAGTTAGTAACTACCTCTCCCAGACTTAAACAACACTGTCCCCAGTGTTATAAAAGCATGAGTTTGGTGAAAATAAAATAAATAAAAATGAAACACAGAATCAAAAGTGGAAAATATGAAAATTACCGTCATCTTTGCATGGGTGTCGATCGACACCGGCCAGTGGTGTCGCTCGACACTATGTCCTAACTTAAACTACCTAAAGTTTAAAATAAAAAAACTAGGCAATCGATCAAGAAATTCCCAGCTGAATCACGGCAAAATAAATCCATAAAACATAAAAACAACCTAGAACATGAGGAAAATAAAATAAAATAAAACTTACCGGTGGGTTGCCTCCCACCAAGCGCTTGTTTACAGTCATTAGTTTAACTTCGTAGTGGTCTTATCGGTGATGAGAATCACTGGGAGGATCAGGGAGTGGTGGCGGTGGGTTGAGACGCGGTGCGCGTACCCTATGGTCGTGCATGTTCAGCTTCAGCACTTTGCTCAATGCATCATCTACAGCTGCTTGTCCCTGCGCTTTAAGTTCTGGGGTGATAAGTGCTTTAACCTTAGAGAAGGGTTTAGACATACCTTTGCACTTAACCTTATACTCGATGGCGTCACCAACACGTCTCTGCGGTGTCAAGGTTATAGGAGAACTTGTGATAACTCTGTTGCTCCTTGGCTTGTCTCTGCGCTTGACCTTCTGAGATGTTCCGTGACGGGTGTCGATCGACACTGGTGGTTGGTGTCGATCGACACCATCAGGCTCTTCCAAAATATCAATGCAAGAGATGTGTTTGGGAGCTCTTGTTGTGGGGATGGCTTTATAGGAGATCTCCTTGTCAATGTAAGAGAATGAGATACTCTCACTGGGCGAGTCTATAACTGCACCAACTGTAGCCATAAACGGTCTTCCAAGGATCAAAGGCGTACTACAGCGTTCACTCATCTATACAACCTGAAAATCAATAGGGATTAAACAATCTCCTACTTTAATGAGCAAATCAGGTATTGTACCATATGGAAACGAGGTGGAAGAGTTCGCAAATGTGAGAGTCATCTCTGCAGGTCTGATACCAATTCTTAACTTCTCTGCAATTGCCCTTGACATGACATTGACACTAAACCCTGAATCAACGAGAGACTCTTTGAATTCAACTCTAGAGATGGAGCATGGAACTGTAAATTTCCCAGGGTCTTCTCTCTTAACTAACTGCTTCAGTGATGGTGGTGTGTGTCTGGCCTGGATGAAGAGTACCTCGATCTCTTCTAGAGTTTCTCTACAATCTCGGAAGTGACTAAGCAAAGGGCGGAATTGCAAAGCTTCTTTAAAAGACATCGATTGGGGAATCCTCCTTACCATCTTCTCAAAACCGAGCAACTTCTCTTCATCGGGTCTGATGATTAATCGCAACATCACCGCTTAATTCTGAGTTCTCTGGGGTCTTCGTTCTAACTCTCCTAGCTCCTGAAACACACAAGAAAGAGAGAAAGAACAAAATCAGTAACAAAAAAAAAAAAAAAAATTTAGACAAAAACTTAAACCTAAATCTAATGGTAAACACTAAATCCCAAAAGCGGCCAAAATTTGATATGCTCAAATTTACCCGAGCTACTCTCTCAAATTAAGAGATCATCTGTAGTACTTAGGGATCAAATCCACAAGGACTATGGTTACGCAATAGATTGTCAGTAAAAGTATTAAGCTAAATAAGAAATATTGTAATTAAAGAAAATAAAGCAAATAAGTAAATGAGATGTAAATCAATAGAGAAAGACGCTAGGCATAGGGAAATCTTAGGAATCGTCAGAACTGCGAATCAATCAATTATTGGGATTATAATTAAGAACCGTTCTAGAACTCAAATCACTAAGCTATAATTAACCAACTGTCGTTGCGAAAACTATCTAAATCTAAATTCCAGAATCCCAAATTTCTTTGCAAATCCTAAGAATATAAATCAGCCTTAATGTTCAGGTTCGATATGTTCACAAAATCCCTAAACCAAATTCCTTTGCGAATAAGTAATTTTGCTCACCCTAGATATATCAGATTATCAATTGCACTGTCGTGCCTAATCAATCAACCTAAGATCTAAATTCCAATTGCACTGTCGTGCCTCCTAGAATTAGCTTTGAGAATAACCTAAGGCGAAGAACTTTAACAATTAATCCCAATAATATAATCAATTCAACAATTCATCAAAAACCCTTGAAAACCCTAAACCTAACTATGAAACTACTCAGACATATCCATGGAGATCAAAGACATGAAATAAATAGATATCATATAAATTAGAATAGAGAAAGAGGTGTTTGAAATCTTCTCTCAAAGGAGAAACAGAGTATAAGATCAGCCCCTAGCTCCAAGTTCTCTCCAAAAAGTAAACACAAAGAAGAAGATTATTTAATAAAACCTAAAAACCTAATTTATAAGGCTAAACACGATCTGGGGTCTTCTGTTCACTTTTTGGAAGTTCTGGGCCACTTTGCAATTCATTAAATGTTAAATTCCGCGTCAGAGTTTGTCAGTGTCGATCGTCACCATTGCTAGTGTCGATCGACACTCATGGTTATGAACTCGGCTTACTCTATCCGCGTGACAGACTGGACTGCTTCCACGAAAACTGGCATAACTTTTGATCACACCGTTGGAATTACCTCAAACCACTTTCAGATGAAAGATGACTCATTGATCTATCTTGTGTCACAATATTAGCTCGATCCATCGGTGAAAAGTTCTTCAACGAATGCTAAACTTCTGTCCCCTCTGCATGACTCTGCATCTCCATATGCTACAAAGCTCCAGAAATGCTCTAAATCATCCAAAATATCCCAAATGTGTATAAACCTGTAAAAGACTCTAAAAAGACTCGAAGCAATATAAAAGACTCGATAAAAGACATATATCATGGCATAAAACCGGTAAAAATCATGATATATCACACTCTACCGCTTCTCAAGTTGCTTATCTAACTGTCTTCATCACGGAGTAATTTTGATTGTTAAAGATCAAATGGTTTCTTTCTTTCCACACATACCAATAAACCGAAGGAGCAAGTGCCGCTACATTCAAACCGCTTGGAGGCAGAGCTTTTGATGACTTTGGTCTAGTCAAGAAAATCGAGATTGGAGTCTCCAGAAGCCATTTTTATTCCATGAATAGGGGAACTCTCCCAGGGCGTGTGCTATGGACTCTTGCGAGCCACATCGAGGGCATGAGAAATCTGTTAATACACCTCTCCAAACCAGCTGGATCCTTACAGGGAGAGCGTCCATGGTTGCCTTCCATATGAAGTTTCTGATTTTCGGACTGGTATTAATTCTCTAAACCTTCCTCTGCCAGTTGAATGTTCTGTTCGGTAATGGAGCATACTCAAATGTGGGTGATACCATATTACCATAACCAGACTTGGTGGTAAATAAACCGGATTTTACCGGTAACCAAGCCAGTTTATCTTTTCTTCTTGCTGAGCCAGCTGGTAGTCGCATTATAACTTGTTAATACTGAGGGATTAATCAATGAATAGCCTCAAGATCCCATAGTTTTGTGACCGGATCAAGTAGTGCTGACACCTTAAGGAGTTGTTGGTGCTCTTCTACCGAGCCAATGGGGATCATATGAGAGGTGGTTGAGAGCCAAGGATCAGGCCACATGTTTACCTCCTTACTGTGAGCAATTAACCATCCCAGCCCTTCTTTCAACTTGTCCTTACCAGCTATTATACTTTTTCATCCATGAGAAGACCTAGCTAGAGGGTAATTCACACTCTATAAAGGAAAACTATGTATAATATTTTCCTAGTAAAATTCGCGCTAGGAGAGATTGAGGCTTCTTTAGGAGTCGCCATCCCACTTTTGCTAGAAAAGAGTGGTTGAACCTTTTCAATCTATCATTCATTCCATTTAACAGAAAACGCATCACGCAAGAATATGAATATCTATATGAACATAAAATATTGCGAAAAACATTTTTTATCCACTAATTAATTACAAACTTACAAGACTCACTACGTTTATTATTATACAATAGTCACACACCATATACATGTCAATCCACATTAAATTAAACTTTTTTACTTATCTCTACATCAAGAATCTCATTGTATTGACTGGATGAAACACGGTCATGTAAAGAGTTTGATTGGTAATCTAAAGCCTTAAAATAATTTTAGTGGCAAAAGAAAATACTTCCTCTGCTTCACAAAAAATGTTATTGTGAAGTTTTTTTTTATATAAAGTGTTGTTTTATGTTTTCAATGTGATTTTTCAATCTAGTTTTCTAATGTATCTTTAACTCAAAACTAGTTTTTATTGAATTTAAGTCATGAATTATTAGTTAAATGTATATGTATAAATTAAATTTTTCTTAATGAAATGTGTTAAAACGAAGTATAAAACATTTAAAGAATAGTTTATAAATATTTAAAAATTATGGTAAATGAGCAAACAAATAATTAAAATAGGACGATAAATAGAAAGAGACAAAAAAAGTATTTTGTAATGTTTTGAAGTGTTATTTTCTTTAGAACCACTTTAACTATTTTATCATTTTATTAATAGTTCTATATTGATGTAGTACGGATTTACAACCTTAATAATTATCTATTACTACCAAAAACTTTACAAATAATAATTTAATTTTTTATACTGCTATATTTTACACCTATTTATTATCACTTTTAACTACTTCAATACTAGATTGCATGGTATCAGAAGCGAGTACGTGGAAGTGGAAGTGTATAGAAGCATATAAACAATTTTTTTGAAAAAATTAAGAAGCGAGTACTGATATATTGTGTTTTTAAGGCTTTCAAGCATTGTTTTTAGTTTTAGTTTTATGCATTTAAATATCGCATTTAGAGTTTAGTTGCATATTTTGCATAGATTGCATGTGCATTTTCATTTTGTAGGCATTGAAGTCAAATGGGCATGAAATGAACTAAAGAGATAGGCTATGGAGCTAAAGGAACCAAGAGATGGAACTTTGATCGAAGATGAGAGCTGAGCAACCAAGTGTAGCGGCACTGTCAGGTCCCTGGGCTGTAGCAACCATCCCCAGCGACATAGCTTGCCCGCTAGGAAATGGAAGAAAGCATCCGGTAAAAATTATCGACCACCTGTAGCAACATGGCTACGTCGCTATACCGGTCCCGAACTTCATGATTATTGCCTAAACCGGACCCAATCTTTACTATTTCAATTTTACTTTGGTTTACTTTTGTTTATTTAGCTTCCCTTTGTCATTTAGTATAAATACTCATTAACCTAATGTTATGGGTTATGCTTTGTTTTAGAGAGATTTTGCTTTGGCTCTTTTGAGATCTTTGATCTAAGTTATCAAATCTTTTCTTTTCCTTAACTCTTTCATTTATTCACATATTAATCATGACTATGCAAAGATCAAACCAATTGATTTGTGTTTTCATGATTATGAGTGAGTAATCTGTTAGATGAGTTTAGGGTTTGGTTGTTTAGGATGATTATATGAGTTAATGATGATGTTTAGGACTAGATCTTAGGTAATTCTTTATTTAGGTTGCTAGTAATGTTAGATTAAGCTTGTAATTGATAAATCTAGATCATTAGCATTTCATGCCCGAAAAGTGTTCAATGAAATGCTCGAAATAACATAAATGTGCTTTTCATGCTAGCCTATGGAAGTAGTTGATTAGGGTGATTAATGGTTAGATTAGACTTTATTATTAATACTCATCGGTCATTTGGTAGCTAACGGGAGTTACTGATTATCAAATGACTATTGAAGATTTGAAGGGATTAGTACCATAGAAGTGGATTAGTTTAGTTAGTGATCCTTAACTTAGGATTTTGTTCTTAATATGTTCTTAGTATCATCAAACATTCACCATTTCATCTAGATCATAGCCATTCCCGAGACTCGTCGCTTTCTTTTAGTTGATTTCAAATGGTTTTTATCGCTTTGTTTACTTTCAAATTTGGTTTCTAAAATACAAACTCTTTATTGCTTAGATTTTTATGATATTTGCATTCTTAGTGTGTTGATCTCGTTTTCTTGTGGATTCGATACCCTTTATGCTCAATAGCATATAAGGTTAATTGATAACCTTAGAGTTGAAAAAAGTTGTCTATCAATTTGGTGTCGTTGCCTTGGAAACGAGTAATAGCCATTAGGATTTGGTCTTGTTTCGAGACTAAGCTTTTCTTTTCTTTTATCTTGTTTTTCACTAACCCTTAATCTCTTTGATTTGTTTGTCATCTCTTTCTCCTTAGGTGTATGAACTTGCAAAGTCACGGGACAACAAAACGAATTGAGAAAATTGAAGACATCCATAGATTGGAAAGAGATCTTGCTAGAGCAAAGAGAGAATGAGAGCGGTTGGTTCACTTGGATAGATTAGGAGTAAATATGGACAACGATCCTCCTCCGGTTGGTCAAGAAAAATTTGGGCATGAAAACCAAAGGAATGTTGCTAGAGTGATTGGAGCCTATGATGAACCGAACATCCATGGGTATTGGACACAATAACTTTGAGATCAAGGCTAGCCTAATCAATATGGTCCAAAGTTTTAAGTTTCATGGTCTACCAATGAAGGACCCATTGGATCATCTAGATCAATTTGATATGTTCTGTGGGACGGTTAAGATCAATAGAGTATCCAAGGATGCTTTCAAACTTAGGCTCTTCCCATTCTCACTTGGAGATAAGGCACACCAATGGAAAAAAATCTTCCTCATGACTCTATAAACTCTTGGGGTCAATGCAAAAGAGTGTTTCTTACCAAGTTCTTATCTACATCAAGGACGGCAAAGCTAAGGAATGTGATCTCAAGTTTTTCTCAAAAGGGAAATGAGAGTCTTTGTGAAGCTTTGGAGAGGTTTAAGGGATATGCATCACAATGTCCTCACCATGACTTCTCAAAGGAATATCTATTGAGTACACTCTACCGTGGGGTTTTGCCTAAGTACCGGATGCTTTTGGATACCGCTAGCAATGGAAACCTCTTGGTACAAGGCACGAAAGATAGGATGATGTTGGTAAAGAACTTGGCTCAAAGTGATGGTAACTACGGTGGTGATTACGATTTCACGTTAAGAGATGGTGTTGAAGTGAATGATCAAAACTGTAAGGAGCTTAAGGAATTGAATGAAAAGATTGACAAGTTCCCCCAAGCTATCCAAAGACCAATCAACTATGTTGGTCAAAGTGGTAGATTCCAAGGTTATCAAGGTGTTGGGATTGAGGGTTGTGTTGCGCAAGAAGAAGAGATGAACTATATAGGCAATTAAGGCTAAGGTTACAACAAGAGATTCAACCCAAACTACCCAATGTTGAGAATCCCCAAGATCAAACCTACCCACCCATCAACCAACAAGACTTTAAACCAAGGCTTCAATTCTCCAACCAAGAAAACTCATCTCTTCAACCGCTACCTCAAGAAAATGAGATGAATGCAACGTTGAAGAGAATCTTAGAGGGATAAACTAAGGGTTATGAGGAGTTTGGTAAGAAGTTTTTTGAGATGCACAACAAGATAGATGGGATGTCTAGTTATCTTGATGGAAAGATCGATAACTTAGCTTCTCATATGAAGACCATTGATCTCAAGGTAGCTCAAGCCTCTTCAAGTTCAAAAAATCTAAGTGGAGTATTACTAAGTAAACCCCAAGCTAATCCCAAGGATTTTTGTAACGCTATTCTCACAAGTAATGAGAATGACCATGAAAGCGATTTAGAAGAGCTCTCTAGACTTCTCTATAGTAAAAGTGGTGAGGATTTGATTGGTAAGAATGAAGCTAAAGTGAAAGTGAGCATTAGGAAAAAAGACAAGTTTCCAATGGTTGAAAAGAAAGATGCACCAAGGGTTGAGATTTCTCCTTATGAACCTCCAATTCTATTTTCCGGGAGAGTTTACACCAAAGCCAAGAAGAAAATTCTCTCAAGCTTCAAAGCTCACATGAGCAATATTGGGGTGCCTTTGCCTCCTATGAATAGCTTGCTTCTAGTTCCTCTCCATGTAGAATTCATTGAGGTTATCTAGCAAACAGTGAGAAAGTGAAAGAGGTCATTGAAGCTTTTAAACCACCAAGTGAAACACCGTTCGCACCAAAGAGTATCCCAAAGCTTGAAGATCCCGGTACATTCATAATATCTTGCTCCCTTGGAGATTTAAAAGTTGATGATGCCTTGTGTGACTCCAAAAGTAGTGTGAATGTGATGTCGCTTGGGATGATGAAGAATATTGGAATCAAGGAGATGAAGAAATATTCTTCTTCAATCACTAATGCGGGTGCTTCTTCAAAACCTCCACTTGGGTTGATTGAAGACTACCATCTTAAGATTGGAGATTGTTTGGTCCCAACGGACTTCATGGTGGTAGACAGACGGCAACCGGATAAGCTTTCACTCATTCTTAGAACTCCATTCCTCAACACGGTGGGAGCAAGCATCGACATTCCAACTAAAAGAGTAAATCTTGTCCACGTGAATCCAAAGGTTTCATATCCAATTAAGCCTTCTTCTACTAATTTTTGTAGAACAATTACTAAGGAAGAGTCAAGAACTTTGAATGGTCACCATGAAGAGCCAAGGTTGTGATTGTGAAGAACCAAGGAACTCTAAAGCTTAATGAGGAAGTCCTAGATGGTGAATGTCTATATTTCCTCTTTGATTGGTATGAAAGAAGTGGTGACACTAAGAGATTGAGTGAAGTTAAGGAAGATTTTGTAAGGAAGAAGCGAGTGATGAACATCTTTGAAAAGATTGTTGCCCTTAGTCATAGTTATTTTTTGCTTGAACATCTTTGAAAAAAAAAATCCATGTTTATACCCTTGCATCTTTCGAAATACAACTTCTACTTTGGTAAAGCTCACTTGATTATGGTGATTTGAATGCATTCCTATGGTAGACTATAAGTGACATTCAGGTTTTCTTATTCACTTTACCACCTTTGTGCTAACCCGAATGGTCATTCTCATCTTTAGAGTGGTTCCCCTACCTTTAACCTTAACCATTTCTTTCAAACCCTTTTATTGATTTGATGAGTGAGGTCTTTTGTTGATAATGCTATAATATTGCAAAAACTTGAGAGTATCGGGAACGACAAAGGATTAGCTCTTGTTCTAGGTAGCAATGTTAAGTCTAACAATTAGGATGTGAATGAAAGACTTGGCTGGTTAGATTAGGTAGTTGGTTTGAGTGTTTGAAAAAGAAGAAAAGAAAACGTGAAAACCAAAGCTTGATCAATGTTATGAAATGGAGTCTCTAGGGAAACTAAGTAATAGACCAAAATGCTCTAAGTCTCACTACAAGAAATCTACCGCAAAACCGACGGCATTTCCGACGGAATTAATATCCGTCGGAAAATTCCGATAGAATTCCGACAAATTTACAATTTTAATACCGATAGTAATCCGTTGGTTCCTGTCAGAAATCGGTCGGTTTGCCATCGGAAATTTCCGATGGATACCGTCGGATTAATATCTGTCGGAAAATTTGAACGTTAATATAGCCGTTGTTATAGCCGTTATTATATCTGTTAAATTCCGATGGATTTCCGACGGAAATCCGATGGCAAGCGTTATTATATATATGTTACCATACTTCTCCATTTAATCACAACAACAAAATTCTACCCAACAATTCTTAAAAAAACGTGTAGAGAGAGATGTCATCTTCTAGAGATTTAAGATCGTGGGTGGATGAAGAAATGTTTGATCTAGAGTCAAAGTTATTAAACGATGGTTATACACGAGGTATATGCGAGTTAATGGCCGTTGCTGGAAATCAACCGCGAGTGAAAACAAGTGGTTAGATGAAATGTCCATGTTCAATTTGTCGTAATTCTCGTAATGTTAAGATAGAATTAGTATGGCATCACTTGTATAGCAATGGATTTATGCCGGGTTACAAGATTTGGTATCTACATGGAGAAATAAATTTTGAATATGGTAGTAGTAGCAGTGAACCCTATGTTGCGGATAGCTTAGGAGAACATAGAACGGAAGTAGATTTTGGTGTTGGTACCGTTGAGATGGTGAATGATGCGTTTAGAGAGAATTTGTCATCGACCGTAATAGATGAGGATAGGGTTGAAGAACCAAATGTAGAAGCTAGAAGATTTTTTTATATGTTAGGCTAGGCAGCCATTATATGATGGGTGTAGAGATGGTCATTCACCTTTATCATCTGCTAGTAGAATGATGACCATTAAGACGTACTTCAATTTGGCAGAGGAATGTGTTGATCGCGATTGCAAATATGGTGAAAGAACTTTCGCCAGAAGATCATCTTGCACCGACATCATACTACGAGGTACAGAAACTTGTAGGTGGTCTTGGTTTGCCGTATCAAGTAATAGATGTGTGCATCGACAACTGTATGATATATTGGAGAGAAGATGAAGACAGGAGAAGTTATCGATTTTGTCGTAAACCACGGTTTCAGGATACTAGTGGGAGAGTTCCAATTCCATTTAAATGTATGTGGTACTTACCATTGACTTCGAGGTTGAAGAGGTTATATCAATCTGAGCGCACGGCAGAGCAAATGAGATGGCATGCAGAACATCGTCAAGATGGGGAGATTACACATCCGTCGGACGCTAAAGCGTGGAAACATTTTCAATCCATGTATCCGGATTTTGCGTTTGAGAGAAGAAATGTGTACCTCGGGTTATGTACAGATGGTTTCAACCCATTTGGGAAGCATGGAAGGCAGTATTCGTTGTGGCCCGTAATCGTAACACCGTACAATTTGCCCCCTGGTATGTGTATGCGTCGAGAGTTTTTATTTCTCTCCGTTCTTATTCCCGGCCCTGAGCATCGAAGAGATCACTAGATGTATTCCTCCAGCCATTGATCTATGAGTTACAAATGCTATGGAGTCACGGTGCTGAAGTGTTTGATGTTTCGCGCCATCAGAATTTTAGGATGCGGGCGGTTCTTATGTGGACCATTAGCGATTTCCCAGCATATAGAATGTTATCTGGATGGACAACTCATGGAAGACTATCATGCCCATATTGCTCAGACAACACAGATGCATTCCAATTAAGGAACGGAAGAAAGTTGTGTTGGTTTGATTGCCATAGAAGGTTTCTACCGATGGAGCATCCGTATCGTCGGTCTAAAACATTATTTACGAAAAATAAACAAATGTTTGAATCTCCAATTGATGAGGAAGACGGCAGTAATTTATTGGATCAGTTGAGAGATTTTGGTGCTCCGATGACTTCTGAATGTGGAGGTAATGGACATGAAACTGTTTACGGAGCCGGAGAAGTTCATAATTGGCACAAGAAGAGTATCTTTTGGGAATTGCCTTACTGGAAGGACCATTTATTGAGACACAACCTCGATGTGATGCATGTTGAAAAGAACTTCTTTGATAATATAATGAATACGGTTTTAAATGTACCGGGGAAGACAAAAGACAATCTGAAGTCTAGGTTGGACTTGGCAGAGATTTGCGATCGTGATTTTCTTGAAATTATTTCCAATGGTAAATATCCTTTTGCTCCGTACTGGTTGGATGCACAAAAAAAAAAAGAATTTTTTGATTGGATTCAAGACGATGTCAAATTCACTGATGGATATGCATATAATCTGCGTAATTGCATCAACTATGGAGAAGGAAAGTTTATCGAAATGAAGAGTCATGATTGTCATGTTGTGATGCAGCGACTTCTTCCATTCGTTTTTGCGGAGCTCCTTCATAAAGATGTGTACGAAGCAATTGCAGGTATAAATTATTTTCATGTGTATTTTAAAAATTACTGATATTTTTATTTTATATATATTTAAATTTGTGTATTTTTATTTGCAGGAGTTGGTGCTTTCTTTCGGGATTTATGCACGAGAACACTTACACTTGAGGGGATTCGCAATTTAGAGGACAATATACCCTTGATCCTTTGCAATCTTGAGAAGATATTTCCGCCGTCCTTTTTTGATGTTATGGAACATCTTCCGATCCACCTCCCCCATGAAGCCGCACTAGGTGGTCCTGTTCAATTCCGTTGGATGTATCCTTTTGAGCGGTACATGTTCCATCTTAAGAAGAAGGTTAAAAATTTAAGTCGAGTTGAGGGGTCAATTGTAGCACAGAGCATCAATGAAGAAACCTCACATTTTGCGGAATATTACTTTCCATCGGAAGTTCAGATCGAAGAGTAAACGTCCTCGCCATGATGATAGAGGTGAGAAAGCCATGTATCCATTGGTGATCCCTGAGTTGTTTTTAAGTTGGTCGATTCAATGGAAAAGGGAAGAAACGCAAATTTTCACAACAGAGTGGACTCACTTGCATAAGTATATCGTAACAAATTGTGAGGAGATGGCGAAAGGTAAAAAACTTAATCTATTTAAATACTAAATTATTTTATACATAAGTATTAGCTTTCAAACGTTATATAATGTTGTTTGATTTCAGGCTTTACATGGCAATAATACGTAGCCATTTTCCGGAAAAGACTAAAGAAGAACTTGAACTGCATAAGGAGAACGATTATATTACTTGGCTGCAATTTTACGTAAGTAGGCTATAATATTAATACTATAAATGCCTTCATTTATTACGTAAGTGTTTTATATTAATTTTGTGGAAATTATTTTCTTAGGTTAATGAAGGAATTAGAGGTGGATCGGTTTTTCCGACATGGTTAGTAGAGTTAGTTATTGGCCCAATTTACATTGCGACCTCATATCCTAGGTATTGCAGCAGGGGATTTGCGTTTAGGATTCACGATGAAGGAAGGTCAAGACCAACTGCAGATTATGGGATTTCGGCTTAATCTGGTGATGTTGTCTACTATGGGATTCTCAAAGAAATATTGCTAGTTCGCTACCCAGGGATGTTGGACTTGAGGTGCATTGTTTTTATGTGTGAATGATATGATCCAGAAGTTGGGTGTGGGGTTAAGGTGAACCAATTTGGCGTCACGTCAGTAAATTCTAGAAGAAGACTACGTATATATCACCCATTCATCCTAGCATCACAGGCAGACCATGTTCAGATATTTTAATAAATATTTTATATTATTAAAGTTTTTGGATTCTATTTTTGTTTTATTTGACTTCATAACTTACATTTGTTTTTTTTAGGTATGCTATATTCGGTACCCTAGGGTTACACGGCGTTCAGATTCTTGGATTACGGTGACTCCAATTAATCCAAGAGGAAAAAATTTTGGAGTTTCTGAGCACGATGCTTTACAACCAACTAGAAGTGTTCCAATGGATCATGTTGAGCATTCTTTTGATACATTCCTTGTGGTTGATTTAACGGAAATTGGTGATGATAGAGTTCATTCAGAATCTGAGGAAGAACTTGGAGAATTTGATGAGGCCGAAGATGATATTCCTTCTGAAGGATCATTATCTGATTCAGATTAGTACATGATCAACATTTGTTTTTATATATATTTTGTATTTATATTTTGTATTTGTATTTCGTATTTTAAATATTACATTTTATAAAACTGAAAACCACAAAACCAAAAATAAATAAAAACATTAAAAATCATAAACAAACCGAAATAATAAAAACAACCAAAAATAAACTAAAAAACAAAAAATACTATAAAAAAACATCTAAATCAAATTACACATAATCCGTCGGAAATTTCCGACGGATTTCCGACGGATAACAAAGGAAAAGACATTTTTTATTCGGCAGCCAATGTCAGTCAATCCTTAAACCGAGACACGTGTAACAACAAACCCGTCGGAAATCCATCGGAAATTTCCGACGGATTTCCAACGGATTTCCAACAGGTTTGTGGTTTCGTGGGCGTTTACGATCAGTTTCTCTTGAAATATGTAGGTAGAACGGTTTGTTACTCATTTCAATGATAAAATACTAACATATACCTTTTAACATATCATATATATCAAAATCAAAAAAATCTCGACTATCATGTCTACATGTTAGACAATGATAAATATCTTATAACGATGATTTATAACCATAACAACTAAAGTTCCTTGGATTTCATATATTTCATTTGTAACACTGTATTTGTTTATATTTTATCATTGAAATGAATAACAAATCACACTATAAACATATTTCAATAGAAACGAATCATAAGCGAACCCGAAACCACAAATCCGTCGAAAATCTATCTGACATTTCCGACGGATTTCCGACGGGTTTGTGGTTACACATGTACAACTTCAACGTTTGACTGGCCAATAAAGAGGCAAGAATCTGTCGGAAATCCGTCGGAAATCTATCGGAAATTTCCGACGGATTTTTGACGGATCGCAAATATTACGCAGCAAATTAAATTTTCATTTCCCGGGTAACTAAAATTTTGTGTGTCCATCGGAAATCCATCGGAAATTTCTGACAGATTTCCGACGGACACGCGAAATTTAAGGTTGGAATCTTCCGGAGACCGCGTTTCATTTAATATTAAAATATTCCGACAGATTTTCTGTCAGAAATCCATCGGAATTCTTTCATAAATACTGTCTTCTTCTTCCTCGCGGAACTGAAACGCGACGAACAAAAAAAAAACGAAAACCTCCGATTTCGATCTCGATTTTGGCTCGATTAAACCGCCGATTTCAACATCAATCATCAAGATGTCTAACAATCCATCAATTCCATCCAATTTGTAAGTTTCTAAAACTTTAAAATTTAAAGATTTCTAAGGTTTTAAGATTGATATTAGATTTAGGTTGTTGGATGTTAGATTTAGGTTTTTGAATGTTAGATTTATGTTATTGGATGTTAGATTTATGTTTTCTAGTGTTAATTCTAAGATTTCTATGGTTAGATTTAATTTTTAAACTTTGGAGAATTTGTTATGTTATTGAATTTGAAGATTTTGGAGATTTGTTATGTTATTTAAGGGAATTTTTAACTTTGGAGAATTTGTAATTTTTTATTACTTCACATTTTTTATTTAGATTAGAAAAAATTATAAATTTGTTTTACTAAAAGATTTTTAAAGTTTTTTTTATTAATTTATAATCATTTTTAAAAATTTATAAACATTTTTTTGAAATTTATAATCATTTTAGAAATTTATAATCATTTTAAAAAAATTATAATCTTTTTTAGAAATTTATAATCATTTTAGAAATTTATAATCATTTATACAAATTTATAATCATTTCTATTAATTTATAATCATTTTTCTAGAAATTTATAATTATTTTAGACATTTATATTTATTTTAATTAATTTTTAAAAATAATTTCGTTTTAAAAATTTATAAGGGATTACGGATTATATTACGAGGGTTCTGGGAACCAAGTACGTAGAGGTTCCAGTAGGGGTAGGGGTAGGAGAGTTGCGAGGAGTCATTCTACAGAGTCTACCCATATTCCGGACACCGCATCACATGTACCATCCCCTGCATCGACACCACCCCTCTTGCACTGTCGCAATGAGCGTCGAGGACTTCGTTGCTTTACCTGGACGAGAGAGATTCACTCGTCTTCATCCGGATTGTGTTGGGACAGACAAATGGTAAGTCTCATTTTCCAATTTTAAAATATTAAATTTTATTTAATATTTTTTAATAAACTATTTAAAGTCTACAAAACAATTTGTTTTGAAGGTTTAAAGATTCAGGAAATGGGATTTCCAAGTCTATCAACCGGATGCTTAATGGATTGCTTCAGCATCCGTATCCGACGTACACCCAAATGCCCTTAGAAGAGCAGGAAATGTGGTTTCGGCAATTTGCGGTAAGTTTTTCATTTTCTTTATTGTTTACTTTGAATTTAATTAGTTTATTAGTTTATTTTAATTTACTTTTCATTTTTTTCAGCAAGAATTTACTTGGGAGAGTCACATTACCGCTTTGCTTAGAAGGGACTTCCACAAAAAAACGGCAATAATGTATTCACGGAAGATGAACAAGTGGAAGGCGTTGTGGTCGAGGAATCTTGTTCCAAGGGAGTTGGTTATGAACCCGACCCTATGGAACGGGTTGATAGCGTACTGGAGTGAAGACGCTATGAAGGCTAGCTCCACAACCCACTCTGCGTGCCGCAACAGCGATCGCAAAGGAAAGGGTAAGGCGACGCACAATCTAGGAGCAACCAGTTTGGTCACATAGGCGAAACAACTTGTAAGTTTTTGGTTTAATCAATATGTTGTTTTTTCAATTTTATATTCAAAATATTTACTATATTTGTTAATTTTGTAGTTTCGGCAAGATGGTGTCCAACCTTCTACCCTCAAATTGATCAAAGTTGCACACACCAACAAGAACACCAATGAAATCGAAGATGGTGTAGCTCGGGAGATCGTTGGCAATGTCAGGACGATGGGTGCTGAGTATCTTCTTAGTCAACCAATCATTTAAGGAACCCTGCCTCTCACCGAAATCCCGATCGAGAAGATCAACGAATTCGTCTATGCGGTAAGTAAATTTTAAAATTTTAATAAATTTTTATTTAATTTCAAATATTTATTCAACTTTTCATTTCTGCAGTGTACTCCGAAGACCAAAGGTCGGGTCATTGGTCTTCCGGACGATTCAGCATCTCACTCGGCTACTTCACGCTTTTACGGAGATCCTAGCGACGATCTTAGAGCGAAGCTCGCAGAAAGAGACGCTGAAATGGAGGAGCTGAAGGCGGATATGCAACGCCTTAAAGAGGCCGGAGAAGCGCAACAGGCGAAATATGAAGCTGATCAACAAGCGATGATCCAACGGATGAACGAATTCTTTTCGCAATATCCACCACGTCCACCGGGCGTTTAGTTTCATTTTCGGATTATAAACAATTTTATGTTTTTTTTTTTTGAATTATTAAAAAATTACAATAATATTCAATTTTAATTTTCAATACTATTAAATTTTATTTTTCATTTCTTTTTTAAAAATTCAATTTTCTTAAAATTAATTAAATTTACAAAATATTATATTTAAAAAAAAACTTCGCATTCCGTCGGAAATCCGTCGGTTTTTAGATCCGTCGGAAGTCCGTTGGTTTTTAGATCCGTCGGGAATCTGTCGGTCTCTTTCGGTTCAAAAACATCGGAATGCCGTCGGAAATCCGTCGGTTTTCAGATCCATTGGAAATCTGTCGGTTTTTGTCCGTCGGACAAACGTCGGTAATCTATCGGTCACCTTCGGTTTAAAACATCGGATTTCCGTCGGGAATCTGTCGGAATATATTCCGACGGACTTCCGACGGATTGGCGACGGATGTCCACAAACTAGATTCCGTCGGAAATCTGTCGGAAATTCAGACAGATTTTCGACGCGGTTTTTAATTCTGACGACATAGTTCAGACGGCAAAAACCGACGAATTTCCGACGAAATTCCCGGATTCCGACGGCTTTCCGACAGATTTTTCCGTCTGATTCCGGCTGTTTTCTTGTAGTGTCTCAAGTGTGAAAAAGAAAAGAAAATGTAGCTACCCTAAGATTATACAAAGAATAAAGTGTAGGGAGCATATGAAAATAAAATAAAAGGAATAGAAAAGAGTTAAGTGTTGAACTAAAAGGTTTTCCTTAGAAGGCTAAGAAAAGAGATTGATCATGAGATTAAGTGTTATAAAGATCAAAAAGTCTAATGTTTTGGGGTTGAAAAGAGAATGAGAAGAATAGTGAAAAGGGTAGAAACTAAGATGCATTTCATGAGATAGGGTAGAATAACGAGAGTTGAACTTTGTATGCATCAACTATTTCCTTTGTTAGATGGATTTTGTATTTGACTAGCATTCCTATGTTTTGAAAAAAACCACCCAAAGAGAAACTATTTGAATCCACCTCAAAAAGCTTTAACCCAAAACCGAATGAGAGTGATTTGATTTCCCTAAGTGAGATTGTACTAAACACCTTAATGAATGTTAAAAAGATGTCTTCCATTTTATTGTGAGTTTTTGCTTGAGTTTAGGGGTTGCATTCGAAATTTGTATTGAGATGAGCATGGAGAAGTACGAAAGAGTAAGACGTTTGTTCTTGCACCACTTGACTATTTTTGAGGACAATGCGTTTAATCGTTCGTTTGATATTTTGTGGCTTGAATCCCTGTTTTCACACTTATTTCTCGACTTGTATCTTATTGTTCGCTTGAGGACAAGTAAGAAATAAGTTTTGGGAAAATGATATATTGTGTTTTTACGGCTTTCAAGCATTGTTTATATTTCTAGTTTCATGCATTTACATACCGCATTTACATACCGCATTTACATACCGCATTTACATACCGCATTTACATACCGCATTTACATACCGCATTTAGTGTTTAGTTGCATATTTTGCATAGATTGCATGTGCATTCTCTTTTTGTAGGCATTGGAGTCAAATGGGCATGAAATGAACTAAAGAGGTAGGCTATGGAGCTAAAGGAACCAAGAGATGGAACTTTGATCGAAGATGAGAGCTGAGCGACCAAGTGTAGAGGCATTGTCAGGTCGCTAGGCTGTAGCGACCATCCCCAGCGACATAGGTTGCCCGCTAAGAAATGGAAGAAAGCATCCAGTGAAGATTATCGACCACCTGGAGCAACTTTGCCAAGTCGATAGATTGTGGCGGCCAAAACGTAGCGACATGGCTATGTACCTATATCGGTCCCGAACTTTATGATTGTTACCTAAACCGGACCCAATCTTTACTATTTTAATTTTAATTTGCTTTACTTTGGTTTATTTAGATTCCATTTGTCATTTACTATAAATACCCCTTAACCTAATGTTAAAGGTTATGCTTTGTTTTAGAGACTCTCTCTAGCCACTTTTGGGGTTTTGAAGAACTCTTTGTATGAATCTCTTTGTTTCAAAGTATAAAACTTTTTTATCTTTTTAAATCCTTCATCTTTTCATATATTAATCATGATTATGTATCTATCAAACTAATTGATTTGTGTTTTCATGGTTATGAGTGAGTAGTCTTTTAGATGAGTTTAGGGTTTAGTTGATTGTGATGATTTGATGAGTTAATGATGATGTTTAGTAGTAGATCTTAGGTAATCCTTCATTTAGGTAGTTAGTAATGCTAGATTAAGTTTGTAATTGAGAAATCTAGATTATTAGCATTTCATGCCCGGAAGGTGTTCGATGAAATGCTTGAAAGAGCCTAAATATGCTTTTCATGTTTAGCCTATGGAAATAGTTGATTAGGGTGATTAGTGGTTGGATTAGACATAATTATTAATGTTCATTAGTTTTAAAATTGCGAACATAAGTTATTGATGATTCATTGATTAGTGTAGAGACTAGTACCATGGAAGTGGATTAGTCTAGCTAGTGATCTTTAACCTATGATAGTGTTCTTAATATGTTCTTAGCATCATCAAACATTTATCATCTCATCTAAATCATTACCATTCCGAAGACTCATCGCTTTTCTTATTTGATTCAAAACCGTTTTAGTTATTTACCGCCTTGTTTAGTTTTTGAATTTGGTTTCTAAACACAAACTTTCTATTGCTTAGATTGAATTATAGACTTGCATTCCTAGTGCGTTATTCTAGTTTTCTCGTGGATTTGATACCCATTATGCTTAATAGTATACAAGGTTAATTGATAACCCGGTTGAAAAAAAACAAATTATAAGGTACGTGTTGGAAGTGTATTGATATACATATATATATATATATAATTAAATACTACACAATATTAAAAATTATAATTATTAACATTAATTCAATACTTTTATATGTATATATAATTAAACATCTAGTATATTAAAAATTTGCTAATAACATAAACTCAGTGCCTCATTTTTACACAATTTAACTAAAATAATTTTAAAGATTATAAATCATCATATTCATTACAATTCTATGTTTTCAAAATAAAAATCATCATACTCAAATTTTTCAAAATATTCTTATTCAACTAATCAAATTAATTGCTTTCAATATTTTGCATATGATTCAAATAATATTTTTAAGTAAATTTTTTTTATAGATAAAGATGAAATACTATGCACAATCACAAAATTACAATATTAGTTCTTAATTTTAAAAAAAATATAAAACATATAAAAATAATAGTTACTAAAATGGAAGCGTAAACTTCTAACGCGTTTAAAAAAAAGATATTTTAGGAAGAAAAATGAGATTCCAAAAACTTCTGAGAACTTCTAATTCCAAAACGGAAAGCGAACGTTAAGTGAAGCTTCCGTGCTACCTAATTTTAATTTAGTTTCTTATTTATTTTTTCTGCTAAAAAATTCTCTACTATTTTATGTTATCAAACCCTTTTAATTAACCATTTTGATGATTGAGCATCATATAATCTGTAAACTTTTAACCACAACGGTAAAAACTACTAATCAAATCCAAAAGATCACGACTTTGGGCTCACAGAATCTAAGGAAACACAACACCATATCTCACGAAAATCAACGTTTAATGTGAACACACTGGAATGATTTGTCCGACAGTTCTCTCTGACGTGTCCATGTTGCTCCACAAGTGGACAATTTTCTGTAGATATTGCAAAAGTATGATAGACAAAACACGAGTTTTTCCAAAAACAAATTTAATACTATAAATCTGAAAACCCATTTGTATCCAAACATGTGGTGCTCATGCACCCAATAAAGTTTATCTCTTACACCATATATTTATTCATATTCCCTAGCTTTTTACGAACCGGAATCAATTTGAAATATCTCAAATATATTAGCGGTTTAATTTTGAAAAAAAGAGTGTGACAGCAAAAAGAGAAGATCAACGAAAGTTTTATTTAATTTAGTCTAATTATATTCGTCCATTATGTTACTAACAGACAGATTCAAGCTCAACTTTATCCTCTTTAACATCCTTCTTTGACTAATCTTTAGTGCTATGCTTTTTTTTCGGAAAAAAAAGGAGTTACAAAACTCGTTTTTTCTTGGTTTATTCAAGAAAAACAAAATCTATTTTCTTAGATAACAATTTGGCAATCCCGAAAAGCAAGCCCTAAAACCCATATTAAC